>KN889612.1:20881-34029 GCA_000934455.1 Apostichopus parvimensis | reverse complement strand
ATAGATCAGTATATAATCACACAGAATGCAATATCATCATGAACTCCATTTCTTTTCTCTTTTTTTTTTAGTTCAAAGCACATACCTTTGACTACTGCAATTATCCTCTGAGTATGAGAGACGAATAGTTTGATTGTGGTCTCTCTGTCTTGATTTATGACGCCTCCTCTTTGCCCATCTTTCTAACTGGACATCTGCTTGTCGTCGCTTTCTACTGGACTGGCAAGATGATTTCTGCTTGTGATTAGGTTTTGCCATTTTTTTTTAAAACTGTGAAAAATAAAGCAGAATTTTACATTTAGTATTTCAATGCAAATTTGTAATAATAAGAGGGAGGACAAACCATAGCAAAAAATTAACTTACTACTAAAACACTAGCGAATTAATGTAGGTCCCCGATAAAGGGCAGTGACATGGTTAGGTTTTGCAGTAGTACTGTAGAGAGATTTGACAGACATGAGATATGTTATAACTATATTAAGGGTGTAAATTCTAACTGTGGGTTTACTAGGCCTTCCGGCACAGGCTTGCTTCAGCAGTTAGAATGTCCGCCTCACAATCTTTAGGTTCCAGGATCAAAATTCTGCCAGGAGCCAGATTCTCTTGACCTATTGAAAAATTTGCTGCAGTGCAGTGGTGATGTGCAGAGTCTTCCTAGATTTGGTATTTCTGGTTTTTGAACTTGGGAAATGGGGTTTGTCTCTGTTCTTTACTTGGTTTCGAAAACAACTTCGTTCGTCATGGTTGCACTAGCTGCAGTGATGTCGCATGGGGTGCCTTTGCCTTGGGGACGTCAAATGGCGATCCCAGGAGCAGGAATGGGAGCGAATTCAAACCCCTGCCTCGTTATACTCTGAACACTTATCGAAAAGAGAAGGCTTGAAATAAGCTGGTGTTCATCCACGATCTAACACGAAAAGGGTCTCAAATAAGCTATTGTAAGGCTTCCTGTTCCTGAGTCTCTAAACTAATTAAACTACTAGACCTAAATGTACACCTGTAATGCAACATGAAGTGGCTATTGGCAAGTACAAGCCTGCATATCTTTGTAAATACCATCATCTTTACACATTTTTTACATACCAAAGAGACAATTGCCATCTAATACTTTAATGTCTGACTTCTCCTGGGCCTGATACAGTATTGTAGTTTGTGCTGTAAAATGTGAATTGTGTGATAGCCTTGCACCTAAATGCAAAATAGAATAGGCATAACAGGTAGGCTTAAAGCAGCATTTTGCGTTTGGTCGCCGTTTTCTACTTTTTTGACATGTCCATCAAGGTTTTTACATATATATCAATCACAAAACAGCAAACTAAGATAATAGCCAAGTTGTTCCCTGCCAAAAACGTTAATTGGCGAGTAATTAAGGATATTTGCAGATAATGAGAAGAGTGTCCACGACAAATTCCAGTTAAAATTAATCGCATACAGTTCCACCAAACCCACAAGTTTGAATTCAACCAATCAGAGATGCAGGTTTAGTTATGAGCCGTTGCTAAAATAGATTCAAGACTTTGCGTTGGTACAACCAGGGAGATGTTATGGAACTCCCTGGTACAACTGCCATATAGACTGTACACAAATCAAGCATGGTGTTGTATTACGTAGGCCTATTGGTCAATGACGTTCGTAGTGTTTAAATATTCATATTATGGGCGAGGTTTATTGGGTTCTAATGGAAAATATCTTGGAGAAAAACAAAGTGAAAGTTGCAAATTTTTCGACTTTAATGCCACCATTTAAAGTAAGATTTAAATAGATAAGCTAGTTATGTATGTCGTTATTGCATAGTGGAGTCAGTGAGATTGAGAAAAATCATAGAAAAGGATGCAAAATGCTGCTTTAAGTTAAAGTTTAACTTACAATTTATAGATCTGTATTTGTCGTGTGTTGGGATTTGGGAACAAGATAGGAGGTTACCCACAAATTTTAATTATAGCACTAATGATTCAATTAGTTCTGTTCACTTCCAAACGTTAGGCTTAAGTCTAGTAACACGAACAGTCAGCCAGTATACATTATTAGGCCTACTATTAGTTATATTGAAGGGAATAGCCTACTGAAGTGATAGGTATAACTTACACTACAGTACAGGTAAGCTAGGCCTAGCTAGCTAGGATGGGTAGGAGTATGACTATGAGGTCTGACTGATAGCATACAATGTCCACTGAGGCCTTTGTCACACAATTAAATCTTAGACCTTAATTAGACTAGCTAGGTCGAGCCTAGCATATTAACAACAACTTCCCTAGGATATAGTATATGTATAGGCTAACTTCTAGGCTAAAATTGGTTTATCAGGCACTCTCTGAAAGTCTCATTCTCACTTGGCTAAGTTACACAGTACATACTCAAACCCGAGCTAGCATAGGCACCTTATAAAATATCCTTTTCAGATGTACAACCCGAAGAATTGGATCAACACTTTTTCCTCGAAATAATGATGTCCGAAGTTTGTGGCTTTTCGCAAATATTAGTCTCTGTAAAACAGCATTTCTACGATGTCAGCTGTGCAATTGACAACCATTATGTTTGAGTCTCTGTTCTCAGTTTCAAGATGTGGTACATCATTATCTGAGCCAATCGGTGAGCTTCACAGAGATGACGTACTCAACTAAAAACCGAGGTAGATGAGTATTGTGAGTTTGTGACCGTGACCCCGGAAGTTGTTTGTTATTCACCGGACCGCTGTGTTTTGACTTCAGTTGAGGACCTAATAATCGTAATTTCTTTAGGTTTTGAGACAATTCAGCATTGACCGTTTTGTATAAAAGATTAAGATTTCTGCAAGAATATAGTCAACAATCTGGTAGTCTTTCGGAACCAGCATATCGTTATTTTTGTAGGTGGATCGTAAAAATGACTGATTTTATCTAGGCCTAAGCCTACTGTAACTTTATACAAAGATTCAGTTCGGCCTAACAATTAATACAACTTCCCACACTACACAACGAATGAATGAGAAAATCTCTACCTACATATCATTATTGTATGAGCATTGAGAGCTATAACGAGTAGGCTACATCTTATCAATCTTGGACAATTAGACTGAGTGAGTTAGTACTAGGCTAATCATTTTAGATTGTAGGCTATTTTACTACCTCGATAAACAACACCCTAGCCTATCACCCTTGGACAATTTAGATTGAGTCAATACTAGGCTAATTTAGATTGTAGGCTGTTTTTTATTTTACTACTTTGATAAACTTAAGCCTAGGCTGAGTTTTTTCTCACTCTGACAATCTTACATTTTTTGGCACGATCAGTCATAAAGACAACATTGCATGCAAAGAATTGGAAGTCATGTCCTTCTAAATTACTAGTCGTCCAATCTAAGACTGTTTTCGATAGGCCCTTATCGGTGTTCTTTTCATAAATTGTGTGAGTAACCTTAGAAAATTAATCATTGTAAGATAGCTTGGGAAAATTGATTGTTAATATACACTTCTGTCAAACCAGAAAAATGCTGGGTGAATTTACTTTTTGTGCAATTTGTGTGACCTGCAAATAAATATTTGGTGCTACACTTAATACTTGAGTAGATGTGCACCAGATCTTCATATCCAGCAATCTATCTTCCTCATTCTGAAATGTTTGATAACACTAGAAAACTAAACTTACAACCTTGGCCAGAACTATTTTGATTATGTGTCTGTTAATGGTAACAAAAGAATTTTATCCATATGGTCACTTCTGTGTTTAAATGGGGTCTGTATCTTCTCCCCGTAGCTACTATAACTTAAACGGACTTCCCCGTTCTTGACATCAGCATGGCAGAACATGAACTTGAATCATCAGTGGAGAAGATGGAAGCCATGGTATGTGACAAGATTTTTCTCTGCTTTTGAAAATTCACAAATGACTGCAGCATGTAGGCTACTATAAGTAGGGAGCTCCCTGCTATAATATTGAAGCAAAACCTATAGCTAGACAATTTTAAACATAAAATTTTGCCAAAGTGTGTAATATTATACTTCAAAGAGAGAAAACTATTACAAAAATCCTGCATAGGTGAATATTTAAAAAGTGTTCAATTTTAAGTAATATTTTTCTTGTCTGGAATAATGTTCATTTTGTCTGTTGATTGTTATTGTCGCTTGCAGTCATTATTACATGTGCTCTGTGTCTCTGTGTGAGCCACTAATTGCGCATTAACACATTCTCCATATAGAAGGAGCTTTTATGGAAATATGCATGTATAGTTGTTGTATGTTTCTTCATTGAATTATTTCATGTGAAGACTCAAATTTCTTTTTAACCATTTTACAGTTCAGCAAGGCAGACAGCAACATAGAATACTTGTCTCGGAAGCTGAATGATGATTTTTGTCAAGGAATGGGTGAAGACTCCAGTGAGGTTGGTGAATCATACCCACAAATTAATTTTCAGATGTAAATTAAGCCTTTCTTCAAATTTAATGTTTTCTTCAATCCATGAATTATTGAAGGTTAATTTGTGTTTTGATATGTAACAACCAACCAAAAAATCTTCCAATACTAAAACATGGAAAGCAACATTAAAGCAAAATAGTACTTCCTCACATTTGGTAGAAAGATAAAGAAAGGTGTCAGCTATGGATAGTGAAAACATTATAAATCTTTTTTTAAAGGACATTTGCCAGTCTGAAATAGTAGTTTTCTACTTTTCTACTTTGGACCCTTTTCAAAGCCTTTAAAGATAATTTTTAGGGTTAAAACTGTAAGTAATGTGCTTTGAAGAATGTCTGCAATTTTAACAAGTTAAAACTCTCAAGAAAGTGTAGCTTAATACGTTGAGGCCAGATAGACCTATCTCCAAAAATTCACACCATAGAAAGCATACATAATTATGACAGTTTCAACAGAAACATAAACCATATTTTTTTATATTTGCTCAGCTCTCCCCATTAGAGATGAAGAGAAGGTTGCAACAGGTTAAAAAAGAATTTAACAGTCTCCAGGATGATGCTGAGAGCATCAAGAAGGCCCAAGAGGAGATGATGTCGCAATTTAAGAGTCAGATCGTAGCAGCCAGTCAAGCTATTCAAAGACTCCAGATTACCACAGGTCTTGATGTGAGTTGCACACGAATGTAATCTTATATGCGTTTCCATGACATGCCTTGTGTTACAATGTCACAGTATGCGTTATCATGTGTTACCATGACATGCTTACAAATGCTGTTATTTTTTTGTGAATACTGCATAGTAATGTCACCCTTTTATATATTTCCAGTAGGCTCACACTATTTTTCCAGTCTTGTACATTAACACATAGCCAAGTACAAATGGTTGGTAACAATTGTCTACTAAACTCAAACAAGTCAAAGTCATTAAATCAGTGTTGTAGTGAGTCATGAGTCACATGACCAGGCTTAAACAATGAACTGAATCGAACAAGTTTGTCGAGTTCCTCCCTTGCAGAGATAATGCAGTGACTTGAGTTTGTAGACTTCTTTCCCCGCAGAGATAATGGAGTGACTTGAGTTTGTCAAGTTCTTCCCCCGCAGAGATAATGGAGTGACTTGAGTTTGTCAAGTTCTTCCCCCGCAGAGATAATGGAGTGACTTGAGTTTGTCAAGTTCTTCCCTCCCCCCTCCCCTGGAGAGATAATACAGTGACTTGAGTTTGTAGACTTCTTCTGCAGAGATAATGCAGTGAATTGAGTTTGTAGACTTCTTTCCCCGCAGAGATAATGAAGTGACTTGAGTTTGTCAAGTTCTTCCCCGCAGAGATAATGGAGTGACTTGAGTTTGTCAAGTTCTTCCCTCCCCCCTCCCCGGGAGAGATAATACAGTGACTTGAGTTTGTAGAGTTCTTCCCCCACAGAGATAATGCATTGACTTGAGTCACCAAATATTACTGTTTATGACTCATCCTGAGATTCGTATCACTCGTCACATTTCTGCTTGCAGTATTGGCTCCAATTGGAGTAAGAAAATATTTGAAAAGTGTAGAAGTGGTTATTAAAGTTCTATAGATAAATATCTTGATTCGTGCAGCTAGTTGAAAACAAGCACTGAAAATGTACAGTGTTAAGGAGAGACTTATTTGTATCTGAAGATTCTAAAACCAAATTAAGTCTTAGGAAATCAGAAATACAATCCCCAAAAAAGGCCAGTCCATCCCTAACTCACAATGTAAGTCTAAGCATCATCAAGGTTTTATGAAAATTATCTTTGTAGTTTTGTTTTCTGTTTATCATTTTAAAACTGTTTTGATGATGATTCTTAGTGTGAGGACAGCAAGGATCAGCAAGCAGCCATTGAATCATTGCTAGGAGTAAAACTCCCATCGACTCCTGCGACCTCATCTCCGTCTCCACAAACTGAAGGGAGTCCTTCAGAACATCAGAGTCCTGAACAGGTTAGAGGAAAAACTTAAATTAACTCAAGACTTAAATGGACTTACTTAAGTTAACTTAAGTTAACTCAAGACTTAAATGGACTTAAGTACCTGGAGTGGACTTAAGTACCTTAAGTATCTTAAGTGAACCTCAAAGACTTCAAAGTCTTAAAACTTATAATAATTTTTGTTTCATTCAACCTCATATTTTAATAATGTTGGTATAGAGTATGTTAAATGTTTCCTCTGATATTGCTAGAATTATCTCCCTTATCTTTGTGAGAACATTTACCCCTCTGCACTATATCTCAGGCCACTGATGCAGGTCAGTTGCGATATTACTTTGAAAAGTATTTGGCATTTTTGGGTAAAAATTGCCTGAAATCGGGAACTGAACTCAGAAAGCTGCCATTAAATATGCAGTTTGAGACCTTTGTTTTTTCAAATTATTATTTTCTTTTCAGGACAATGATTCTCCAAGAACAGAAGAATCTTCACCATCAGGGAGCAATGAAGAGGGTGAGAAATATTGAAAATTTCAAATTACATCTTCTACTTCAGATTATGGTAGCTAAGAGAATGATTGCATGAAGAATAAGGCATATAGCCTTACATGAGTGTTTCTCAAACTTTTTGACTACTAGCACCCTCCTAGCAATTGAAGAAACCCTTTTGCATCCCTCTACCAGCTGTGCATAAAGCATGGGGTTTGGTAGGGGGCTGACTCTATCAGAAAATTTCAATTGTTTATTCCTATAGGAATATTAGACCCCATTGGGTCCTGCCTCACACCCCAAGGGCGTGTGTGCACCCCAGCTTAAGAAACTCTGCCATACATCACCATGGTCAAACTTGAATATTGTCTGCCTACAAATTATGTTTTTACCATTTATTAACACATTTGAAGCGATAACTTCTTCAAAAAGATGAATTATTACACACAAAAATGGTCATTTCTTTGGTGAACCAGCAAGGATGAAATATCGTCAGTTTTTTATTCAGAAAAAAGTAGCTTTCACATGAAATGTTGGTTAGTCCGAAAATAACTTACAACCTTTGCAAAAGACGGAAAATATTCACCATCCATTTGGGAATTACTTCCAATTGTATTCGAATTAAATGTTAAATTATTATACAATCTCTCAATGTGAAAATACAGTTAATGTCAGTAGCACGCTATGTGGTACACAAGTCGCACGGATAATTGTGAACAGTTCCGAACCTTTGTCTAATAGAGACCTGATTATTCTTAGTGATCGTACAGTACGTAAAAATGCTTTGTAAGTGAGACGTCAAAGTACAATTTTAAGAAAAAGATTGTCTCAACTGTGATGTAGAAAAAAAATAATTTCTGTCTGAAATCTTCTGTCCACAGATATTCCAATTCATGAACTGAGGGCATCCAGTCTTGAGTTTGTGCCCGTCCACGAATCTGAATTTAAATCCGTATCCGAGTTCGTCCGAGGGAGGTCGGTCCTCGATGACGTCAATAAGGTAAGCGAGTCAGGTCACTACTTCCGCAGGAGTGACGGAAAATGAATGCCCAAGTTCAAAGAATGGTACAGAATGGTACAGTTTACACTAATGTCTTCATTATTGAAACATGGACACATACAAAATGTACCAATAATTCTCTGTAATGCCTCTTGTACCACTTTTTCCTTCGAAATGATGTCCTTGCAACATTCTTTTAGTATGTTTATAGCAACCTTACATACCTGTCTCTGCTGATGCACCCTAGTGACCTATATATCAAGTTAGTTGGTTCCAAATGAAGCCCATTGCTCCCCTCTACCCCATTCTGCATCATTAGTGATCTCTGGAAGGGTTAAAGTGAGTCGTTCGTACCCCACCCCAACCCCCTCTCGAAAAAGGGCAGCCGCAACCAAATATGGGCATCAATAGTAAAAAAAAGTTCACATATTGTACACACTTTGTCCGGTCTAATTTTCATCTCATTTTGCTAATATTGCCACAAGTAATTGTGGGAAAAGTTGGCATTTTGGTGAAGTTATCAAAACATTCCCAGTTGTCTGAGACATCAAGCTCTGCATCATTATCAAAGAACAAAAAATGTACTCATTCTCCTCAACCGTCTTCACAGGCATATCGGAAATTGTACGACCATTTCCAAGAAGAACCCGACTCTGCCGCACTGACCGTTAAGGAGATGACCGGTATGGGAATGAGAATCACAGGTGCTACAGGTCAAGCCAAGTTAAAGGTCAGTTCAGAATTAATGGACAGAAGTCTGTCCCCTAGGAATTTAGGTTTCCTGACCAAGAGAAAAATTTCGGAACTTTCAGTCTATTTGAAGAGCAGAATTTGATTATAATAAGTAGACTTTCTATCTTCAATTGTGTTTTGGGGCATGTATTTGCCATCATCCCCACTACTCCCCTCCTCTTTGTTTCCCACTACTTCCCTCCTCTTTGTTTCTCCCCTTCCTCCCATCCTCCTCCCTAAAAAAGAGAAATTAAGTAGAAACATCAATCTGTTTTAAGTACTGTGTCATGTGTAAGATGAAGGCACTTTTAAGTTAAGTCAGTTTTAATCTATCCATCCATCTATTTTTTTTGTTTTGGCAGGTGTTACGAGCTTTGAAGATTATCACTATTTCGAACAAAGGTGATGTCAAGATCGTCTGAGGTCAAAGGTGATGTCAAGTTCGTCAAAGGTGAAAGCATGATAGCATCAACAGGATGAATAAAATTCTGATGGAAAACTCAGAAAGAAGAAAAGTGTGAAGATTTCGAGAATACTCGGCTCTCTTTATGTTTCCCATAAAAGGCATAAAGTCGTGGTGTAGAAGAACAACTTCCTGCCAGGAAAGAATTGAACCTTGTTAGTCAACCATTTTTTTCTAGACAGAAAATGCTGTATAAAGCCATAAAGGTTACTTTTGCACTAGTTTTTGGGGAATGTGTATTGACTATTCATAACATGAGAACATTTTATTCGGATGTCAGCTGTAAGACTTTCAAAACAAACAAAAGGACCTGTCAAATTATTACCCATGAGAACAAAACAATGTTAGGTTAAAACGTTTTCCTAGCAACAGGGTCAATAGGTCGTGACAGGTTGAGGTTGAGAAGCTCTTAAAAGGAATATGTGTTTTTCTGACAACACTTTATAAATCTGTTTAGTTTTAAGAAATGATAATAGCAAAGAAAATTAATTTCAGGTTCTGTCTTTTACAGTATTATGTGACTAACAAGCTTTAAAAGGGTTACTGTGAGTCACTAAATTAAATTTGATATATTGTATATGATGGAAAATCTTATACTTTATAGTCCAAATTGTATCTTTCTATATCACTCATATATTTTGTAGAAATGACCCTATAAAGATCTGCTTTATTGGCTATAATTATAGCACGCTATAGCTATGAAAGTTTTGTGATACGTAATCGACCTGCCACGGTCGTTAATTTACCCCAGGATCTACAATTAGCCTGCATAGCTTCTTAACACCATTAGGCTCTTTGTGTAAACACTGCATGGAAATTTGTTCATGTCTACAGTGTAGTTAATCATACAGCATTCACACACAGACCCTCATACAAGAAAAAATATGTGGCAGGCATTGAAGACTAATTGGTAAAAAGTGGTCATTTTACGACAAAGGCAGGTTGATTACGTAATCTCAAGAAACTTTTCCATGATAGCTTGCTATAGTTGGGGTCTATACAGCCGACCTTTAAATACCTCATCATGTAAAGCGGCTCATGAAGAAAAGTGGGTCAGTTATTTTTTTGTCCCACACAACACAAAATATAATTGAAAAGCACGACTGTCATGGCCTCAAATAAAATATTGACAGTGAAAATGATAAATTTAAAGGACAATTGAGAGGGTTACCTGTTTATATGGATCCTTTAAGAATATGTTTGGTTGAGTTGTTAAAATTTATAACAGACTGGATTAACACTTGACAATTAGGCCTGCACTGAGGAGCCAACAGAAAATAATATGGCGTTAAAATTTGGTGAAAACATTTGTATAGCATAGTTGCCTAATTTGCATAGCATTTTGAGATGTGATACCAAATAAATTATTCCCAGGCTGACCCTGTCATCAGTTATTGACCTGATGGAAGGGAAGTCTCTGAGACAGAATACTTTAAAAGGAGAATAAATTGAAAACAGGAATATCGCTATGGAAACATTACCTGCACTCACTTGTTTCATCTTGTGTGTATGTTGCACTATGATGTATCAATACTTTGCTTACAGGTATCATTAAAGAAAAATGAAAGGTTTAGTTATGAAATGATTAGAACAATAGTTTAATGTTAACAATGGTCTGATGTTAAAGGCATTGAAGACCCGCCCAAAACCGCGTGCGGCCATCTGAAAACGTTAACATTCTGTTGCTTGCAAGTGACGTTTTGTTTGTGTCGCTACAAAATGCAGACAGTAATGAAAGGTGATACCTTGTTATCTTTAGCTGGACCTGAGATGTCCATCGCTGTATCGTTTATACACTGTGCTGTGGGTATTGACCGCAACTGTATGTACTGACTGTACACT
This sequence comes from Apostichopus parvimensis, assembly GCA_000934455.1. NCBI lineage: Eukaryota > Metazoa > Echinodermata > Holothuroidea > Aspidochirotida > Stichopodidae > Apostichopus > Apostichopus parvimensis. The sequence continues at coordinate 23,173 of KN889612.1, read as the reverse complement.
AGTGTCTAATTACCAACAGTAGCAAGCTGTTTGTGTATTTTCTGGGATTGATGGTGGTGTCTAACACTTCTGTTACACCTCATTCGAAACTAGGTCAGATTACCGGCATTAGACGTTTCTTTTTGCGCAAGTCTTCACTCCCTTTAAGGCCTTTAAATGTCAACTAAGAGCACAAATCCATGGGTAGAGTACAAGTTCTTGTAACTATGCTAGCCAACAAGGAAAGGACTCGCTGCAAGTCTGTTGTCCATAAAACTTTTTGTTTAGAAATTGGTAATTTTGTTGGGCTTACTCCTCCTCTAATGTTTGGAAGCCTATGTAATGGGAATCAAAGACACTTTCCAGTTACAAACCTCACTTCTCATCTCATGTTGAGAAAGTCACAACCTCTCAAGAGGTGTTGCTAAATGATGTTGGTAATCAATAGATGTAAATACCTGCTTCATCCAGTTAAACAAATTTGAATTGTTTGTGGAAAGTCACAACAACAACCACCATTGTTAGATATAGTTCCATATTAATTGTATTCATATATTTCTGTCTCTAAGACAAATATTGTAATAAAGATTAAATTATGATAAAAATCTGACTGGTATTTTGTTTTTTTCCTTATTTCATATGTTGTTGGGCTGTTTTTACACGGTGTCTGTCCATACCAAAACTTGTAATTAGAAATGTGATAAATATGCATGGAGAATAATAGTAAGTGATTTGTTTAAACATTTTAAGGGGGTGGGGGAGGATTTTGGGAGGGGGGAGAGATTGGAGAGTGGTACACCCAAAGGGTAATATCTGTTTTGCCATAGCCTTGTGACTGTTTAGTCTTATCTGACCAAGTATGCTGGTAGTTATCAAATTTCTAGAAAAATCATTCATCCGATTATTTTTTTTTGTTGCAATATCTTTGTGACATATACCAGTACAAAATGTAAATTTCACTGAACTGTGTTTCTCCGGGTTATATGTAATGGTAGTGTGATGCCGACCAGATATATCTGTGTTTGATATCTCTCTGAGCTATGCCAGGTCCATTGGGTCAAATATTGAGTATGATACAGATTCCAAAGTAGTTTCTAACTTTCTATATCTGCCATTCGAAATTAAAGTTATAATGCAACTTTATTTAAGGTCTCTTCGAACCTCTAGTATAGGAATATTATACCCTACTTCGCTATCCACAAAGAGATAGGTGGTTCCCCACCCCTCCCTTTCCCACATAGTTCCGTGATGTATTTTAACTAGTGTTACGGGCTAGGGTACGGGTAAGACGAAATTCAACCTACTACTCAAAATGTGCAAATATATTAAATATTGAAAACACAAACAAACAAAAGTGAAAACACAAACATACGTTTATATACGTATTATACGTTTTTAGACTAAAATCAATGGAGAGTGATGTTTTATATACATCACAAATACTCTAAACCCTTGGAGCTCCGGTGGCTTCGCCCCTGGACCCCACCAAGGACCCTATGCAGGCCCCTGGCTCCCACGTGTAGTACTCGCGCTCGGTGGAATTCAGTAGTAACTTGTGATGTCCCCTGCGAAATCGCCATGCCCCCTCCTCTTCCCGCCCAGTAGGCCTACCCCAGATTGAAAAATCTGACGACACCGCTGCATATGCATGTGATACATTTATTACGTATGACTCCAAAGGATCTATTTCAATTATTTGAGTGCACACAGAAACAAGACGTGCCGAATACATTAACGAAAATGTCTGTTTTAACAGCCAAAAAAAAAATTCTCAGCTTGTTTAAGATTATCATTCTATACGTATCGTGTAAAAAAAAGAAGGATTTTTAAAGAAGAAACTGAGGAGGGCGAAACACAAGAGACAGAGAGAAAGAGAATAAGAGTACCTGATAATTTACTGGATAATTCGGTCTGATCATAAAATATATCAAACTACTTCTTTGAATTAAATTCTCAATCGTTGTGTGTGTGTCAGATTGGATTGACTGTAAAGTAAACGCCACTCTATTATATACTAACTTGTTTCAGTAAATCATATATCAGCTGATTTGGCAGTATATATATTTTAAAATTTTAAAAGCTTGACATTGAATACTGAAAACGAATTTATGTTTTCCCCCTGTTAAAACCTCTTAAATCACAATGAACAATGCTGTTTGGCAACAAACCTTAAACCAATGAGAAAATTGAAAAATAAATTGCTGTCGATATTTCATGACGACCACGCCCCTTTAACAACGTAAATTACAATGGGTTCTGTGCACAATATGCTGCTATAAGACTTTGCACTATTTACTAGCAACTGGTCAATTT
>KN889612.1:0-13235 GCA_000934455.1 Apostichopus parvimensis | reverse complement strand
AAGAATAAATAGCTGTTAGAGCATTTTGTCAGAAAATTACACCAACAAAATGTGACAAATGTCAATAGGTAGATGAGAGCGCAATAAAAAAGTCATTAATCGCGAATAAGTAAAAAGTGGTAAAAAGCTGAAAAGGGCGCCAGCAGCCCATTTGAGCCCGTCAGGGGGGCATCCGCCCCCCTGACTGTATGGACGCTCCGCCACTGGCTAAATCGACATCCGGCTGCTGGAAACAATGAACCTATATTGTTCCTATACCGGGAATCGGACCCAGGCGGCGGAGGTAACACCACCGAAAAATTCCCCCCTCTCTTTTATTTGATTGAATCCCTGGATTCACCACATGTCTATTTACAATATGTACAATGAATTTAGAAATTTAGAATGATATAGCAATTAATTAACATTTTATATGTACAATACGATATAATTAAATATTAGCAGAAATATAACACAATACATCGACATGCAATAATTTGTCTGACAATAAGCTTTCATAATTAACATTTCGCCAATAACATCGTTGTCAAAACTGAACATCGGAATTAACAAGGAAGTACACATACTAATAATGTCAAATTACACTTTGTTTCCTGTAAGTTTGTGTTATTTACTTAGTTTGATTTGATAACTTAGATTGAAATGCCATTCCATCCAATTTTGGGGACAATATTGAAGACGTCAAATGAAATAAACCAAAAAAAAAAAATTACATATGAAAAAATGGAAATATGACGAACCAACATATGTTTCAAAACTAACAAAATTGAGTACACACATGAACAAAATCACACACAGATGTTCATTTTAAATTCAGACTGAGGACTCCATCGATTTTCATCGTTGCAATTCACGTACCCTAACTCACTACTACCCATTGACAATAGAATTCTTCTGAGGACGTGGTGATTCATTTCAAATGACATATGAGGACTGGAATTCCTTTGTTCAAGTCCTCAGTCTGAATGGAAAACAAGTACACACAGAAACAAGAGGTGCTGCATACATTGACGAAAATACCTGTTATTTTTATAAGCCAAAAGAGAAGATAAAATCTTAGCTTGATTAAACTTATTCTACGTATCGTATAATATTTTATAAGAAGAAAACAGAGCAGAAAGTGATTCAAAGAGAGAGAGAGAGAGAGAGGTGGAGAGAGAGAATATAAAGCCTACCTGATATTTACTGGGTACTTACTTCAGTTAATGGCATTCAGCTCGGTCTAATCATACAAGATATCAAACTACCTGTTTAACAGAATTATCAAATCGTTGTGTGGCTCAGATTGGATTGACTGTAAATTTATAACACGTACACTTCTCTATATATCAAACTTGCTTCAAGAATTCCGATACCAGCTTGTTTCAGTTACGTGAGGTTAAATTTAAAATAGCAAAGTGCATTGTATGGTAATAAATATAGTTCAAACTAACACAGAACAGGACTTTATGCCAGTGTTCTAAGTTTAATTTTGTTTGTTATCATGCACGTGTACCTCATACAACTATATTAATTTATCTCAGCTGGTGCATAATATCAAATATAATAATCGGTTTATATTGTATTGTGAGAGCTTAAAGGTCTGCTGTATAGACCCCAACTATAGCACGCTATCATGGAAAAGTTTCTTGAGATTACGTAATCGACCTGTCTTGGTCGTAAAATGACCTCTTTTTACCAATTAGTCTGCAACGCCTGCCACATATTTTTTCTTGTATGAGAGTCTTTGTGTGAACGCTGTATGACTAACTACACTGTAGTCATGCACATATTTCTACACAGTATTAACACAAACAGCCTAATGGTGTTAAGAAGCTATGCAGGCTAATTGTAAAGCATGCAGGTCGATGTACTACCGTGGCAGGTCGATTACGTAATCACGCAACTTTCCTAGCGATAGCGTGCTATAACTGGAGCCAATAGAGCAGTGCATTGATCAAGTCGTCTTGATCGTAATTCTCGAAACATTCAATAAACACTTTTTGTTATATCGTGCAATCTGATCGGTAAGTAACGCGATTTGTCACGGAATTCTCTCATTACCATTAGCTTCAATGTTAGCACTCGGTGTAGGTCATGTATCATAGGCTGATAGATGAAAACATAACATTAGTTGTCGAAGTTAGCGTTAGATATTAAGTCGATTATATTGCTTCATGTAAAACATGCATTTCCGTACAGGCTACGTGTTACCCTATGGAGTTAAAAACAAAAAGGGTCGAGGAGTTGCTTTTGTCTAATCTGTCAGATATACACTATCGAACCAATGAAGTCAAGGTCTCGATTGCATGAGGGTAGTAGATTAAACTATAGTGATCGTTAGTTTCCCGGTATCCACCATTCAGAGATAGTCATACAGAGCGTAGTGGGTGTAATGCTATTGAACTACTACTTGATAAGTTGCCAATAAACGAAGTTGAGTGATGAGGCGTTGATGAACTTGAACTATTGAACTGTGTGGTAAGGCGCCAAGAAGTTTAAGGACGTGGCGTCGATGAAAGTCGCTTGAGACCATGTGATGAGGAGTCGATTTTACATATTTGTGGCATATTGTATAAAGTGGGGATCCAGAGGCAAAGGCTCTGGGGGCTGCAGTATTTCCAGATATGTTTTATACTCCCGCAGCGATACGTCAGAAACGAAGTGTGGGGTAATTGCTTTCGAATGTATCTCATTCTTCGTGTTTCTAAAGAAAACAATTCTTGGGGAGGGGTTGGGTAAATCTTCCCCGGCTCGTATGCCATGTGATCAATAATAATCAGGGCTCGCAATAGACCAATAATATGAGACAAGTAAAATCTTTTCCAACAACTTGTGCTAATGCTGAACAAAGTCATATCCCAGTCTTGCCATTTCTCAATTTCGCAATCTTTTTGGCCGTTTCGCGTTCCTGGTAGATTTTCACGTGAAACGTAGAAGTTCTGGACACCGCATGGTACAGAAAACGTTCGAGGAATCGATTATAAACTTCTTCTGTGGTAGACTGACTACGAAACCATGGGGAAGGAAAAGAAAAAGGTAAAACTTATTTATTTCGTATTAGCGAAGTGTATTTGTAAGGGGTTTTATGGTTGATGTGTCTTGTTTCCAGTCCTAATTCTGCTTCATGTATTGTGCAATCAATTTTAGGCTTCAGCTACTGTATGTACTAGTTCTACGATACCGTATTGGCACATGGTAGAGCCTGCATACATTAGGCTTTCACAGTGATCAGTATTTTCTTAAAATCGTCTGAAAAATGTAAAAAGAATGTAAGCCCATGGACGACGGCTAGCTCAACTACGCAAAATAACGATGTAGGCCTAAGTGCCAACTTAAAGTCACCTTTTGCCCCAACAATGTGTTATCTGACATTTAAGCTGTGATTTAAGCTGTGATTTATTAAAATACTTTCAGTAAACTAGTTAGCCTATAGACTCTTCCTTTCTTATCACCGTTAGTTAGGATCCTATGCCACCGTATATGCTACAGTTTATCTTTTAGGATTACCAAACACCCTTAATGATTCAGCTTTCAAGAGACTATAATACATCGTAGTCTAGGCCTCCCTAACAAAGTCATTGAAAACGCAATGCTCATTATAAGTCTTATTTACTGTAGCTTGCACTTAGGCCTATATCAAGTGTTTGTGGTGCAGATGACCCTGCAGTCATCCCAGTTTAGGAGTATCATAAGTAATGTCTGCGGATCAATCAAAATGTCTGTAATTAATGTTTAATTTTCTTTTGATTCCAGTATCGCAGTGGCCAAGCCACCTCATTCATCACACGGGGAGCATCTATCAGAAAGCTACAACTGAATTTAGTAGACTTCAGGTCGGTAATTAATTATATTATGTAAGTTTATGAAAAACATTTTGTTGAGATATAGTTGAGCATGAATTTCGGTACACGCATCTTACCAATTAAGGCAAGTACAGTAACACTCTGATTAACTGAACCAATTTTATCCAAACTCCCCATTTTCCGAAATGGCCATCCATTCATTATAAAAAGTCTGGAGGCCTAGTGTTATTGACTTCAAGTACTGTATAGAACTCATATTATATACAACCTAACATTTTTAAATTATGTAACGATCAGCTTTCAAATTCTTTTGACAAAGCATGAATATTTTCATTCATTCTTCCATTGCCTTATATATAGAATAGATTATCACCTACTACATAATTGTCTCATTGTTATTTGTATCAAGATTGTAACGGCTTTACAAAATAGTTGTTAGGTCAGGTCCCAGAGAGTAGTGGTATTTTTGGTGATTTTTAGAGAGTAACATAGGAAATTTCAAAATGCCAAATATATGTGCAAAACTGGGTCAGGGTGTTATAAGCTTAAAAAAACCCAATTAAATCAGCACATGTACCTGAAATTGATTCAAACTCATGAAACATGTAACTCTGCTTTGCTGCAAAAAGTTAAAGTTGCCTGCTGTATCGTTGCTAGTAATATTTGAAAGTGGGTCAATTATGAAGAGTAATTTATGTTCAAGACTTTTCCACTTTTTTCCAACAATATTGGCAGTATCTTAATTTTTTGATGACCCTCTAAAAATTCTAGGTGACCCCAACAAGGGCCACAACCCCCCACCCAACCCCCCACCCAACCCCCATCCTGTTAACGTAACTCTACTGCATACACAAATGTAAAATAATCTGTTAGGAAAAGAGGCTTGACATTCTATCTGAATTATGTAGGAACTCCTTAATTTAAACTGCTGCCTTACATCCAAGAAATTGGACTTGCATTAACATAACTGGATGTAATCACTCTGTTCAAATTAACAGGAGGCTCTGCATTCTCAAAGGAATTTACCCTGTACAACCATCTGATATGAAGAAAGCTGGTCGAGGAAACAAACAACCTAAGACATACTTCAGAACGAAAGACATTCAATTTCTTTCCCACGAGCCGATTATCTGGAAGTTCAGAGCTTACAAGGTTGGTCTTTGTATGTTGAACCATGTGTCCCCTCCCTTCTTCTTAGTGTGGAAAAACCTCCACTGTACTCCATTCTGTTGGCACGGAGGCATTGTTAATATGTATACAGCTGCATATATACAAGTTTCATCAAGAAGTCTTGGGCAAGAATGTTTGAGGAACCAATGATAGTCTTTCTTAGACTTGATCTTAGGCTATTGTAATCTTCTTTGTTGATTTATCCTTGAAACCTTGTGCAGTGGGAGCATTGACCTTCTGCTGTCAAAGTTCTATGTACTTAGAATTACATCAAAATTGGCCTTATTTTTGTAGAAATACTATTTTCCTCTGAAGGAGGATGCTGTTCACATCCATAGATTCAGAAAAAATGTTACAGCAATTTTGCTTAAGCAATCGACTTTAACCGTCAGGAAATCCTTTAAGCGATGGTATCTGCCAAATGGTGACTGAATGTTCATGAGATTGGAATATTCAATAATAATAACAATATTTGCTTTTTATATAGCGCTTTATACCAGCGATAGGTCTCAAAGCGCTTTACAGACGTTATATTACCCCTGGTCAATGATAACCTGTCCCAGAGACAATTCCTCAAGTCGGCAGCAGTTATATACTGCGCCCGATGACAAGTTACCTCACAGGTACCCATTTAACCCCTGGGTGGAGAGAGGCAAGCAAGATAAAGCATCTTGCTCAAGGACACAACGTCATAAACTAGGCAGGAATCGAACCAGCAATCTTTGGATCACGAGTCCAACGCCTTAGCCAATTGGCCACCACGCTCTCTTGGAATATTCAAGCATCTCTAGCACAATGACTTAATGATGATGATGTTTAACCTTGCCTTTCCTGAGGCTTTCACCATTTTTTGTTTCATGTGTGGATGGATGATGTAGATATAAAGGTGAATCTTGGATGCTGATTAGCTTCAGGAGAATTATTGCAATTCATGTTAATGGTGTTATTAAAAATTGTTCTTTCTCAGACCTACAAGAAGAAGTTGAGAAAGGCTATCGACAAGAGAGAAAAGGGCAGAATTTCCCAGCTAGTTCGAGATGTCCCCAGATACAAACTGGATCATATTGTCAAGGAGAGGTAGGGGAAAATAATCTTGAGAGAGATTCATAAATCACATGAGAAATCTTAAAAGGAATGTACAGTATCCTATAAGATACTGTTGCTTCAGTTTTAATATCTAGATATTATATGATAATTTAATAATTTAGATATTACTTAGCAATGTTCAGCTTAATATTTTCTGATATATTATAATAATGATTAGTGATACAACAAGCAAAATCATTTTTTGAATTTTTGGAATCCATGGGTTTATTACTTTGAACTTTTAAAGATACTATTGATAGACATGTCACCATTGAAAGAGAATATTGGCTCTTGGCCAAAGTGGTGCATTTAGTTGACAGTTGTTTCAAATATCTGATAAGTCAACTTGAGCTCAGGTGTTGCTATGAGAGGTAGTACTTTAGACTGACTGTCTGAAAATGTATCTGGTGATCATTTATTTACATTTTGGGAACTGCATGCTTTGTTGTGCATAAATATTTAAAGAAAGTGCTCAATGTTTCTGAAAAATCTCAAATATCTACTTAATGGGGGGACCTGTTTGCATTGAGTGGTTTGGCCTTTTCTTTTTGCACCTGGTCGTAAGCTATTCTACTAGAAAAGCTCCTTTTGTCTTCTCAGACGTGAATTGTTATGTATGAGATGGTCTTTAATTCTTGCACCTTTGCCGACTCCTCTTGCAGGTACCCAACATTTGCCGATGCTCTTTGTGATTTGGATGACCCCCTGACCCTCTGCAACACCTTTGCTATTTTGCGTAGGAAGACCGGCATCAAGTTTGAGTATATCCCACTCTGTAAAAGATTGGTTTTAGAATTTATGAATTACATCATCGCCTCGAGGTCTCTCAGAAAGGTGCGTCATTTCAAGTACTTCCCCCCCCCCCACTCTTTCCTAACCTTGGATGAAATGTTGCTTTTCAGTTAAACTTATAGTAGCTAACAATGAATTATCACAAAATTAATAGGAGTTGTGTATCTTGTTGATTTTTGTTTGTTTGATGAAGAAAATAAAAGCCCATAAGTCTATCAATTAAACTGTACATAGAGAAGAATGCTCACTGGCGGTATAAAATAATAGTACAAATTACTTTCTGAAATTTAAATTATGTGCTTTTACAGACAAATATTGATGGGAGTCAAAAATCAAATTAATGTCTTCTTTTTATAATGGCAGGAATAATTGTGTTTTCTTTTTGCATAGGAAGTTTTCATTTGCATTGGGATTTGATTATTAGAAAGAGAGAAAGTTTTGTAAGAGACAGCTACAGGTGTAAAAAAAGTGACATGCATGCACATGTACAGGTTATAATTTAGTGGTTTAAATTTTGTGCAGCAATGAACTTTCACTCATAAGGAAATATGGTTCCTGCAATACATCTTTGCACAGTTTGTGTAGCACTTTGCAATGCAATACCGAATAAATTATTCCATGGTGTAGTAAACCGTGTAGTACTCTGTAATCTGCTTGCATAGCATTTTGCTATGAGATACAAGACAAGTCATACCCTCCCCCCCCCCCCTCCTCTTTCAAGGAGATTGAGAAGTGTGGTGTATTTCACTAAAGACAACTTCTTGTATGGTGTTGATCCAATTTTATTTTACAACATAGCCAAGTATCAGGACTGTTGTTTTCTGTGTTGACACAGAGAAGTTTCTGGGAATAACATCTCATTTCTTGATGTTCTCTCATCCCTCAGGTGTTTCTAACGATTAAAGGCATCTACTACCAAGCAGAAATCCAGGGACAGACTATAACCTGGCTGGCTCCATATCTCTTAGGTTACCAGGTAGACACAATACATAGACTGACTCATAGTAAGCCAGGCCTATGTAATATTACTTGTTAGTTTGTGTTACGTATTACGGAATTGGGTAAGTGCAGGGATGTGTCACGCACCGACGGCGGTGGGCCGCTGTGCCTGGCGGTTCTGAATGACGCCCGGCACAAACGGTAGCCAGGCACCATTCTTGATGATTAATTTAACAACTTTTACCATTACCAAAGTATGGGAGAATACTTGGCACAGAAGTTAGCTCTGGAAGAATAGGAACAAGATAGCAAAAACTTTCCAAATGGAAGGGGGGCACCCCCACACCTAAGACCCCTCCCCCAGGAAGTGGATCACACTACCACACAAACCAGCACGGCACTCAAATATTCCTGAGCACATCCCTGTAAACATACAGTAATTTTACCTGAAATTAGAAGAGGCCATACAGTACCTGACAAAAAGCAAAGGAAAAAGTTAGAGGGATTTTGGCTTGAGGGGGGGGGAGGGGCTTTGCCATTAATATCAACAAAATGTGATCTTTCTTAGTGGCATTAACCCCTGTTTGATCTTACCCATATAAATTGAGAATTAAGTCGGTTCAGATACCTTCAGGTATCAACACTATGTTGAGTCAAGGTAAGAATATTCAATAGGAGAGAAACCAGTATCAGCATTAGCCAATGTGATTCCAGTGAAACAGACCACAGTGAATTGAAATTTTGAAAATCGTAAATTAAGTGTCATAGATGTGCTCTGTTTTAAGTATCTCTTTTAACATTTGAAAGCCTACCTCTCTCTTCCTCCTCCATTTAGATTCCTCGTGACGTGGATTTGAAGATCATTTCCACATTTTCCGAGTTTTACATCACTCTTATTGGTTTTGTCAACTTTCAACTGTACCGTTCTTTGAATCTCCACTACCCTCCCAAGGTTAGTATTATCCACATCAAAACGTTAAAATTTCAACGGATGCCGTCGTCTGAGTTGTTGCACCCCACATTTACAGTGGATGACCCCCATTGATAAGTAGGTACACTACGTTTATTGGAATAGCCTTTGAAGAAGATCCTGCTAGGATCGAAACATCAGGCCAACTTACTTTATGCATTCTCTTACACAGGCTCTCTAGTGGATAAGCAGTTTGCTAACAGTTGTATTTCATTTGGAATAATCAAGTTAGTATTTTTGAAAAATTGAAGATCTGGGGGTTAGAGGTAAAATCTTTCAACATCTGCTGCAATCATCACATATCTATAGAAATTATTGTCATCTTAAACAGATGATTAATCTTCATACTAAGTTTAACATATTTCCTTTTTCTTTTTTCCTGCAGCTTTTCTCAGCCAGTTCTGAGACCAGCAAGAGCGATTCTGAGTACTGCTTAGATGACGAAGGTTTATCAGAGAGGGTAGCTTGTCTCAATCACGACCTGGCAAAAGCCAACGCCAGGCTGAATGCAGAGGCAGCCGACGAAGATGAGAACAGGACCAAAGAGGACGAGGAGTTGATTGCAGGAGAAGTGAGTTTAACGTGATCAAAGCGATCAGAGCACAGGACTGATTTTGATTTCTCTCTCTACTTCTGTTTTATATTAATACTTAACTGCCCATTCATCAGACAAAGTTCCCTACCCACTTCCCTTAATCCTCTCTTTGTCCCTCCACTGTTTATCTCCTACCTCTCCTCTTCCCCTGTTGCTTTCTTCTCTCCATCCCTTGTCTACTAATCCCCTTACATCTATCTCTTTGTGTTCACCATGCTCATTAACCTGTCTGTATTCTGTGCATGTTTTTGTCCCTTCTGTTACTGTTACTTGTCATTTAGCCTTTGAAGAAGATCCTGCTAGGATCGAAACGTCAAGCCAACTTACTTTTACACATTAGTTTGAAAGACGTCACAAATTTAAGAAGTAGGTTGAAAAAGCCCCACAAAGGTTGTGAAATTTTAATGGATAAGTTTAGGTCGTACAGGTCAGACTGAAAGCTGTAGACTTGTACTGAAGTTTTTCACTCACGGCAGATCACTCCCCGATGAGGTTAATTAATAGATGAGGAAGTTTGGGTAGATTTGTTTTTGAAACATTTCAGTGTTACCAATCATCAGAGTGCCACTACTAGTTAAGCCTTGCAAGGTTTTCTAGGCCGCTTCCTTCCTCGTTGTATTTACATTTATGTTAGTAACTATTTACTGGTAAAACTGGCTATTGAGGAGAAACAAATAATTGAAATGAAAATATGAAATCAGTCCGAATGGTGGCAGAAAGGTGTGTGCAATCTGTTTGGGAGGGGATGGGGGAGATGTGAGGAAGGGTACACAATATCTGAGGGGGTAGTGGGACATGTGACTTTGATTTGATTTATTTTAGGGGGGGGGGGAACCACTAAGGTATCTCTACTTTCCAATTTCAAGCCACCAATTCCAGTTTTTGAATGTTTCTTCAACATAAGGGCAACTCTGATAGGAGGAACAGCACTTTTTATTACCAACAGATGGGCATGTTCCCTATTCCCTGGGATCACCATCCCTGATATTACCTTTTGATCAGATTTGATAGGATAATAGAACTATATCTAATATCGATATTTTCTTTCTTTTTAAAAATTTTTTTTTTAGAATGTCGACACAGAAGAGTTCAAGAAAGCTCAGGAGGAAGAAGCCAAACTCAACAAGTTTAAATCATTGTTTCAAAATTGCAAGTTTTTTCTCTCAAGAGAAACCCCAAGAGAAGCTTTGACATTTGTGATCAGGTGAGGACATGTTTTCAGCTGTTGTTTTGAAAATATGTTCATGAAAACAAATAATTCCCTTGAAAAGTTTTGTCACTAATGATTGTGCTTTTGTAGAAGAGAAAAGAGGTGTTCATCTGCTTGTCACACATTGTTCACAAGTCTGGTTAAAGTTTATAACCTGATTAGTCTTATATAATAATAATAAGAATAAGTAATATTTATATAGTGCATAATCAGCAAAGCTGCTCAAAGCGCTTTACAAATGTATATGTGTATATCTTGGTTAAGTTAGTTGTTTGGTTAAGTTAATTGGATAAGTTTGGTTAAGTTTGGTTAAGTTAAGTTGGTTAAGTTGGTTGGTTAAGTTGGTTGGTTGGTTAAGTTAATTGGATAAGTTTGGTAAAGTTTGGTTTTTGGTTAAGTTAAGTTGGTTAAGTTGGTTGTTTAAGTTGGTTGGTTAAGTTTGATTAAGTTAAGTTTGGTTTTTGGTTAAGTTAAGTTGGTTGGTTGGTTAAGTTTGATTAAGTTAAGTTAAGTTTGGTTTTGGTTAAGTTAAATTGGTTAAGTTGGTTGGTTCAGTTGGTTGGTTGGTTAAGTTTGGTTAAGTTAAGTTAAGTTTGGATAAGTTTTAATTGTTAGTACCTGTAGCTACCAACAACTAAAACAGATCCGTAGCTGGAATAACAAACATATTGAGATTCTCTTGGTTTTGATTTCTTGGGTTCATCGCCAAATTATTCAGTTCTTAGCTACGGACAAAATTGTCAAAATGTAATAGAAAAGTTTGATTCCTGTTTGTAACCTGACAGTCGCATTCCCAACGTCATTTTCCTTGCAGGAGAAGCAATCAGTTTGTCAACTATGTGATTACTTGCAAAGTGATTTATAATCAAAATTCTGTACACCAAATTGGACATCAAACTTCCAGGGTTAAACGCTTTGTTTCCCTAAGTCACTTTATTTATTCAAGTCAAAAACGGTTATATACAGTCAAAATATACAATCAAATAGTGGAAGAATGAAATTAGACTTGAGAGGAACTTAAAAGAAGCTCAGGTGATCTTGTAATCTTAAATAAGTGTGGGAGATATAAACAAAGTTAAAATAGTTAAGTACATTTGGTGTTCAGCGGTTGATTCAAGGCTCATTTCTTTGTTTCAAATACTGGCATTATTATTTATATCAATAGTTCTGATCTTGTCTCTCGTTCTCTGTTTCTCAGATCATTCGGTGGAAAGGTATCCTGGGATAAAGTAAGTTTTATCGGAGCGACGTATGATGAAAATGATGAGAGTATCACCCATCAGATTGTGGACAGACCAGAACAGAAGAAACAGTTTCTCTCCAGGTAACAGTCATCACATGAAAGGTGTCATTAAGGGAGTAAAACATGGAGTCAAATAAAGTACCTTGGCCAGGTGGCATTAGAGTATAGTGAAAATACTGCACTGCTACACTTACAGGGTCCCTGATGCCAGGGGGGGGGGGGGGGGTAGAGGGGGGATATGGTTTAGGTCAGGTGTACATGGCCCTCCATTGGATTGACTCCTGATCCATGAACAAGAAAGAATGCAATTTTCTTCTCCTATATCCTTCACAATCAAGAACATTTCGCATGGATGTAACTAAAAGTCGGCAAGGTTGTGGATAACTGTTTTTGGAGTTATAGCTATAACATGTATGTATGTATGTATTTTAGATCCTCCTGCAAGCAGGAACTAGCGAAGAAGCCATCATTGGCTTATCAAAGCCGCAAGCTGACCGAAGTCAGTCTCTTAGATTCATATTTAACGTCCATGATTATGAATTGTCAACAACTCCGTAACTGGACGACATACATTAATCTTGGAGTGACTCGAACTCGAGACCTTATGATTGAAAGGCACCGGCGTTAACCACTGAGCTAACACTCCCTTCATTGGATGTTTATTCTGATTAGTCTCTTGAATATGCATTGTTTAAGCTATTGAATATTCATGCTTGGCAGGTACTACGTTCAACCACAGTGGGTGTTTGACTGTATCAACTCACGTATGTTAATACCCGTAGAAGATTACTTTCCCGGGTCGGATCTACCGCCCCACCTGTCACCGTTCGTGAAGGAGAAGGAAGGGGACTACATGCCCCCCGAGAGGCGCATCATGTTGGCCAGACTGGAGGGTAAATCAGGTCAGGAAATATACTTGCAAAGTTTATCAGTTTTTGTTTTTCTCTTTCCAAATCTCGGTGAGGGCTCAGGCATTCCAATGAATGATCGTAGTTGACTAGAGGATTTTAACCATTTCATAAAGTAATCAGTTTCTCATTGGCAACCCCTACAATGTATCCATTTTGTGAATGATTAATGACAGGGAGATCTGTAAGACCTGAAAGATGAACCATCACAAGATACTAAATGTTGTTTAACACAACACTTAGCCATTAGTATTACAATGACAGCTTCATGAAGGGTAATGATTTTGTACACAAATTTGCAAATAAAACTTAGTAGAGTGTGGTTAAAGGAGTGGGGGGGGGGGAAGGGGGAATGGGGAGAATTTGCTGTTTAAAGTAGTCAATATTTTCATTGCACTTCTCATCTGTTGTCTTGTGATGCATGCCAAGAGGGGTTAACAGGTCCTGTAGAGAGATTGACTAGAGGGGTTAAGGTAGATAAGCAGGGGGTGTCTGGCAGAGAGTTTAACAAGAGTGAGGAGTAACTAGCACCAAGAT
>KN889610.1:23331-34638 GCA_000934455.1 Apostichopus parvimensis | reverse complement strand
AGACAACATAGAATTAAACCAGAGTGATGGTTTAAAGACAAGTCAAAGGTGATGTACCACCGAGCTGAGAGAAACAACTGTTACCAACCAGAATATATACATTTATTGGTTAGGTATCAGTTCACTTCTACATATACCTCCCCAGGAGGTATATAGTTTTGATGACAATCCATTGGGACCATATGGACTTTCCCTGCTCGGTGATCAGAAATTAGTAAGGAAAACCTGAATGTTTTAAATTGGCATATAGGTACTGTATTTATTCATATTCACATGTTTGAGGTTTTTGGGAGGGGTGGGGGGGGGGGGGGGAGAAGGGATTGGTGGTATTTTAGTTCCTGCTCTCTAGAATTCTAGAATTCTTTAACAGTTTGGGAGCATAAATGCATATGCTGGTACCTTACTAACCCCAAAATCGAAAAAATTTGCAATAAAATTTCAACCAAGCTTGCATTTAATAATTGTAATATGTAATATTGCTTCCCATTCATATTTTGTTCTGTTTATCTCGTTTCCTATTTTATTTTTTTTCTGCTGGTATCCGGGTGTAGTTAGGCAAAGGCAAAGCTTGCAGGCCAAGTAGTAAGTCTTATACTCAACATTTGAAAACACATAGTGTGAAGCCTTGTGGTGTATTACAGTGAGAGTGTTTGAGAACATTTGTTGTAGACAAAACACATAAAGGATGACAAAACAGGAAAAATGGGGAAAAAAGGAAGGCACTTTGTATGATATTTTAAAAAATTAGGGCAATTGTATGAAGGACCAGGCCTTACAGTTTGCTTGTGTGAACAGCAAATTTGGTTGTCCGAAAACATGTAGTAAATGAAAATTGACAGATGTGTCACTGTGGGATGTACGCTGTAGGAGAGATGTGTAGGTTTGGTGAATAGAACACCGATATGTACGCTGTAGGAGAGATGTGTAGGTTGGTTAATAGAACACCAATATGTACACTGTAGGAGAGATGTGTAGGTTTGGTGAATAGAACACCAATATGTACACTGTAGGAGAGATGTGTAGGTTTGGTGAATAGAACACCAATATGTACACCAGGAGAGATGTGTAGGTTGGTGAATAGAACACCAATATGTAAAGTATAGGAGAGATGTGTAGGTTTGGTGAATAGAGCACTAGCTTTTGGGGGTGATAGCAATTCATCATTTTACCATATTTGAGGGTACTTAGTTACCATGCAATTAGAAGCTGATGTAGCTATCCTCCGTGGAACAAGCAACACAGAACTTTGATTTTGTTTGCCTGAACAGAAATTTGCTCCTCTCGACTACCATTAAAAATTTGCCCTCCATACATGATGTGATTAGTGATACACAAATACAGAGACATACGTTTGCTCACAGAAACAGTGCTATTCAATGTTTCATCAGACATCACAAAATTTGTGATGCTAGGAAGTTTCTATATGAAATGAAAGGCTCGATACATTTTACTCAATGTAATATATTATCCAACCTCAATGCATATTGTTTGCATATATATTTATATTTTGTTCATTACAAGCACAATTGTATCACAGTCCATTTTAAATTCACTTTTAATGCATATGCTTTATGCACGCAGAAGCATTGTAAACTGTACTGTACGTTCAGCATATATGCTACAGTATAGGTAGCATACTTTTGACGCCGACTTGAAATTTGACCAGTGCTAACGTAAGTCAAGGTTTGTCTAAAGTCGCTCAAAATTAAGTCTGAATTTTTGGACGGTTTGACATGAAAATTGTGTTTGGCATAAAAACCTTAAAATCACTTGGGTGAGTCATTTTGCAACTATATATATGCATGTGATGCCTGATAGCAAGTTACTCCGTGCGCAATACTTAAAGATACCACAAATTTTGAAAATAAAATAATAATGCCACTTAAAACCTTTGAAAATAACATTTCATAAGAACTAGCTGTGATGTATATGAGCATGACAAAGGCTTTTCTTCTCAGAAAAAGCACTTGTTAAAGGTGCTTTGCTATTGATCGACGAAAGAATTCTTTTCTCCAGGAATCTTCAGAAAATGGTGTGAATACGCACGAACAGCTCATTCATGTTGTTACAATATTTGGAAAGATCAATTTTGAAGCATATTTGGCCTTGGATGACATCATAATGGGGTCTGCAGCCAAAAAAATTTGAAAAGGCAGTTTCTTACACACGATTAGTCATAGTTTTCTTAAGTGTGGGTGGGTCATAGGATATAAAGTGGAGAACTATATCTTTGGTTGAATGGATTAAGTGATGTGAAAAACGGGATAGGCCTAATATTGACAGAAGTCTAACTGCAGAAAGGAAAGTCAAATATTGATAAAATTGTCTGTAATATTGATATACAAAACATATCCTGAGTGTCACAGACAGGCGTGCATAATGTATTCAGCGAACTAAGGATTCTGCTTAAGTTATACAGTAGGAAGGTTCAAAACTATGGCGAAGCAGACAGAGTTAGGCACAGATCGTAATTCTTTGTTTAACAGCAGATGAACAGTAACGCTTCAAGCCGCCCGCCACTGACTGTCGCTCTAGCTGCTCGCAACAAAGTAATTGTTTCCTGTTCATTCGGGTATAAAGGAAAGTTGACGATGGGCGATGCAAACTATAGCATTGGAAAAATAAATATATTGACCTTTTTCTTCTTTATATATAGACAAGGCTGACTGATGTAGCCTGCTGTTTTAACCATTTTATTATCTAATATATGTGCGCAAATCTTGATATTTGTGAAAGGAATAATGGGTGCCTTTTTTTAGGGATTGATAAAAGCCAGGGTTGAATTGGGCAAAAAATCTGAAAAACTTGGGAAAGATAAAAAAAATAAATTAGTTCTCCATGTAAACCTTTGTCAGTAGTCTATAGGCATGACAAAAATGCAAAAATTTAAATTTAAACAATGTGGTCTTTATGCAGTTTGTTAATAGCCTGCCAGAAATATCCAGTTTAGCAGTCCTGTCTGGCATTTTGCCAACATTGCCTATCATTCGAGTACAGAATTGTTCTTTCTTGGTGCTGTCATCGTTGTATACCTGTTGGCAGATCTCAATGTGAGTTATTATGAAAATTAAGTTCGAAATGTTTTATTCAACTTTTTTGCTTTAACAGCACAAGGAGATCAATTGTGTGTGGGTGGATTACAGGTTTAGTCAGGAAGAGTATATACTTGAAAAAGCTAAAAAAATTCTAAACATAATTCATTTCAACTGCTTCACTGAATAAACTATATAACTGTGGATTTTAACAACTATACATTCAGCGCCAAATTCCATCTAATATACAGTTTTAAGCGGGATGGAGGCTGCCCGAAAGATTAAGGTATACGGTTCACGAGGTACCGTGAGCAATTTACCGTGACCGCACTGGATTGCTCTCAAACATGTGAGCTACAAATTCACACGCAGCAGGTCCATATGTTATATCTCCTAGACACCTGGTTTTTAAATTATTATCTCCGAGCTTTTTTGATATTATAGTTCTTTTGGTACAAAAAGAGTAGAGGTATTATATGTAAATCACCAATCAAAACTTCTATAACTTCCTCTGCCTATCCGTCGTCGACTATTCCTGCCCGATTCCGTGGTCACACACGACAAATATATAAGCCGGATACCAGCTTACAGATAATATGAACATGTTTATTCCAATTTTAACAGAGGTTAGGGCACTCTTGTCATTGTTTATACCGCTTGGACAATCAAGCCAGAAAAACGAAAAGGTAATTATGGCTGTCATAAAGAGAGGCGACCATGTTTGAGGGTACTAGTGATGAATTTTAGATGATAAGAAATACTATCCATAGGTTTAGTTTATAATGTACGTGTGCGTGCGTGCGTGTGTGAATAAAGTGCTGCACTTTTTAGTGTGTGAATACGTTTCCATATGGAAGAAGCAACGTAAATTACAGTATGGCTTTTTATTACATGGGCTCAAATCCAAAGTTTCTGTCTGCAAAGAAACATGCTCAAATCCTGCTTTTATTTAAACTATTGGAGAGAGAAAGGGTTAAGGATCTCTTGAAGGGACATGACTTAAAATTTTGAAACTGATCATAAATCATAATACTACTACTTTATTCTTCAATTAAATTTTTAAATCAAGTTCTTAAATAGTAAAAAGAAAGAAAATATGCATTTCTTAGAAATTGGAATGGCCCCTAATGTGAAAATTTCTGTCATGTATGCAGTACAAACAGAGTCGATGACAAATTTACAGTACATGGGCTACCAGGGAACTGGTAAATTCTAGCCATTCCCTGGGGTTACATGATGAATGCAAGAACATGTGGGCTAGGCAGGCAGGACTGAAGGGACGAACAGACAACGTCTAGAGTTGTAATTGTTATCCATTATATCCTAGTATTCCATAGTTGCCACCAAACTTGGCATTTATGTTATGTGTATAGTACAGAAGCTTCTGTTTTATACGTGTTAAAAACTGTGGATCCAAGGAAAACAATTTTTAGTTGATTCCAAAACTTTACTACAAAATCCTTGTTTTCTCTTCTTAACCACTTGACCAAACCTTCCATTGGAATTGATTATTCTTCATTTAAAAAAAAATTAATTGACAACTGAGGATCCTGTACTGTACAGAAGTGTTACTCCATTTGGGGGGGGGCAGGGGGAACCTGGCCCTGGGGTGCCAAGAGCGATGTCTGGCCTCATGGACAATTATGTCACCAGGCTCCCTTTTATGATGTCATTTTCCCCTTTATATTAATTAATATCCCATATATTCCCAGGCCCCCTTATTGACTCTGAATCCTGGTTGTAGCCCTTCCCCTCCCCCTCCCCCTCATCAGGTCTGACTGTACCCAAACCTACTGCAAAGACTGCAGGGTAAAAGGTATTACTTCAAGTGGAACAACCAAACTCATGTTATATGCAGGTTTATCAAATACACTTTCAACTGCTGCATCTTGCTATAAATAGATGCATCAAATTTGAAATGGCACAGTAGGAATTTTAGTTTCTTCACACCTGTATCCAAAGTTACAATGCAGTGCACTACATAATTGCTAACCCTTTCTCCCAAATTAGTTTTCTTGGATAAGGCTTTTGAATGATTAAAGATATAATTCACATGGGGTTTTCTTCTCGGTTATGCTCAAAATTGACAAAAAATGTCTATACATAAAACATGTAACAAACCAGTATTGTACTATTATCTTGGGAGGGGAGAATTACTGTTGCATTCGTGGATTTCTGTACACAGAATTACCTGCATTTTAAAGTAACACTAACTAATTTATCGCATATGGTAGTCAAGTAAAATAATACAGAAAGACATGGAGACAAGAAGCTGATTGAACCTTCCTTTAAATACAAACCCATCAAATATGTCAGCCAGCCAGCAGTGAAAGCCAATATTTAAATTGACTAATTATGAAAGCTAGAATCATTTTGTTTCTTTTTATCTATCAGCAAAGGCATCGTTAGTTTCTGCTGGTATAATGTTCAAAGTCGAATAAGTAAAACAAAATAAAAATAAATATGTAACAAAGAAAACAGAGGATTTAAATATATGGAAACAGCCGTGGGAGGAAGAAAGGGAAAAAAGGAACAGATATATATTGCATCCTACCTGATGTATCCCATACACCGACCTGCATGGTGAAAGACCCTCGTTCCAAGGTGTGTGTGTAGGTCTCAAATGTGGTGGGAATGTATTTCTGCAAATGAAAGAAAAAAGAAGTTTGATATTTTTTTTCACACTTGTAAGTTAATGGCCAGCAAATTAATCTCTGCTGTTATTATATTTAAATGTGGTTACAACTTGTAAATGGAAGGATTTAACATGACAATAGAGGCAATAGTGTAAGATCATTTGATTATAAAGGGCCTGGGATATTCTTGAAATGGTCACGAAGATGTGTTATTTTCAACTGTAAATTTAAATGAAGCTTAAAACTATGTCTTGAGAATATCAATTTTTTTATGTGCAGTGTGTTGCAATAAATCTGTCTTACATTACTCATCACAGTGACAATGAATACCAGTGTCTTTCAATCCCCTTCCCCTCAGCCTTGTTCCCCCATCCAACCTTCCCCTCCCCCTCCCCTCCCTCAGAGAGCACATGAAAAGTTTCCTTTGTTACAGAGCTTAAAATTAATTATCATAGCATAATGTTTCAGAGGAGCTATTCAAAGGTGAGACTGTTTTCTATTTACATGACTACACAGGCCTATTGGAAATAAACTGTAAAAAGTACTCTCTATGTTACAGGTATATTGTCCAACTTTTGAGTTGACAAAAAAATTCAAATAACTAAATAAATCAATATCTTTTGTTGCATTTTAGTAATGAAAATTAAAAAGTAATTACCATAATAATGAAGAATGGTGTAACTTTGTTTTAGAAACTTATTTTAATATAAATAAATCAACCTACATCAAAAATAATAAACTGTCAAATTCTACATCCCCAAAAGGAATATATGTGCTGAGGCCTAACTGCATGTACGTACACTGTAGGAGTGTGGTCAAGTCAATCAGGCAAGGTGCGTCAATGTGGTCTTGTTGACGTCACAATAATGGACGAGGATTGTGTACGTAATTGGTACACATATTTATTTGTTTATTTGATTTTCCACAGATAATATATATATAAATGTGGAGGCCGGAAATCCTTTAAAAAGCCAATACAGGCTTAACAAAGTAAAGGATATAATATAGTAAAGTAAAGGCTATAATATAACAAAGTAAAGCATAGGCTATAATAAATTATATGGTACATTTATCTGTCAGAAGTTTCATGATTTGACTTCGAACTGATAAAAGTGTGAAATTATAATACTCCAGTCGGTACAACATTATAGGAAAATATATATATTAACATATCGCGGTTTGCTCAACTGTACACTAACAGTTGGCTTCGTTGGCATAATTGTCATTAGTATTGTTTCTGGACATGTTTCAACATGTTACTGGGCAAAGGAGGTGTTGTTATGGCTGGCCTAGGTAAGATAAACATCTAAGTGAAATGACAAGGTCGGTTGTCCTAATGAAAAACGCTGGCAAATATAACAGCCGTACGGCTCAATATAATCCTATCACATGAGCGCAGGATATGAAGATCTATATATATATCAATATAAATGATATGAAATTGTTCAATATTCTCGAAGCCTACCTCTGAAAATTCTCCATCGTTATGTCCTAGAAAAGATGAGATAAGCGATGATTTCCCACACTCGCTGTCACCAACGACTACAATCTTACATTTTACACTAGAAGTAGCTGCTGATTTTGTCTTTGATTGCTGTCCCAAAACTCTTGGTGCTTTATCACTTAAATCCAGCGAAAGTCTGGAAGAACTCCTTAGTATATCCCGAGACATTTTCCCGACATTTCCATTAAGTATTGTCCAGTGCTGATATATTTTAGTTGTTCACTGGTCGTCCGTTTCAAGTTCGTGAAACAGTTATGTGCAAATATTCGCAAGTTCGTTATCTATGTAGTCTGCTCAGCTGATTGTTTCCCGCGATTATATCATACAGCCTTTTTTAGATAAACATCTAAGCACCGCCCACTTTTTCCTTTCCTGGAATGTGAATGAAATAAGATTTTTGAGGGCGGCAAAGTTATCTTTTCACACAGAGATATGTCAATGTTATAGGAGCTATCTGCAGGAAAATACATTGGATGCTCATCTGTGTGTGCAGTAATTACTGATATTCCGGTAATTAGGCCTACTGATATTCCGGTAATTCCGGTAATTGTTGATATTCCGGTAATCACCTTTCCTTTCCCACGCTTGTAGTTCTCTTGAATAGGCCTCCCTTTACCACTAAACATAAATAATAATAAAAAAGTAAAGAGAGAAGCTAGTTAGCAAAAACACGAGAAATCAGCGACATACATATCAACAAAGACATACAAAATCGCGAATTTTGGTTTTTATTTAAAATAGAAGGCTTAGCTCAGTTTAAATTACAAACTGAACTTAAGTCTTGTGCACTTCTTGACATCTGAACAGCTTTTGATTGATTATAAATACTAAACTTCCCCTTCTTAGGCTACGAGTACCCGAAACAGACCTTCCTTCCGCAAATACTTAAAGTTTTGAAACAAAGGCATTCCTTCTTACGAAACGTCGATGCTAATTCACGACTTGCCAGATTCAGTTAGTATCAATGTCTGTTTGAAAAGTTATTTACTTACTTGTGTTGCCCGTCGCATGAAACTGTGCTTTGGTTGTCAATAGTAGGCTACTGCAACACACTCGATTCAGATCCTGTACGCCACGACAATTTTATGCACAATAAAGCAAACAGCAGCAAGATAGCTTTATTTATACGTACATTGTTAAACCTTGCATAATGTTACATATTATTTTAATTTATTCTTGTGAATCTAGTGCTTGACTTAGGTATGTATAATCAGGGAGTTCAAACTCCCTGGTATAATGCGATATATTCAACTACTCTAATATGTTGGCCTATGGTACAGTACAATAATCACATACTTGTCGACAGCATCGGTATATATGGTTTACAACTTTACAAATTATTGCATTGTATTAGTATTTACTGTGTTTCAATAAAACTGTTGATTTTGGAGTATTATGAGATGATCTGTAATGTAAATTATGCACGTGAATCTGGCCGCTCGCAAATAATGCGTGTGGGTAACTGAATGACTTCAGATGGCCAACAGAAGCAGTTAACAAAGATATTAAATTGTTATAAAAGTAATCCTACATAAGCAAAATGTTTAACATTACAGAATGTTATAACAAAATATTGAACATTCTCACAAAGTCAGTCGTTATCTGAACGTGGTGGAAGAATACATTCCACAAATTCCTGTAAACATTCAAGGTGAGGACGCTCTTCATGAATCAAAAGTAGAGAACCTATCGAAACCGTCAAAACCGTCTCAATGATCTCTGCGGTCCGCTCAGATATACGGCGTTGACTGATGGTCAATACGAGAAGGGACTGATGGTTGCAAAGGTAGGGACACATCACTACTCATGGGCTTGGGGAAATAAGGGGAACCACCCAATAATTCACTAAGAACGTACTTTCTTTCAACATATCATATATTTTTGTGCTTTATCCGAAAATGCTGCAATTTCCGGGGATTTCTCCCCCTGGAACCACTTCAGGTCTCTCCCTTGGTGTTCCCCCTTCCCCTCAGAAATCCTCTCTGCCTGCTGAAGCCTGGACAGGAAGTTAAAGGCAACTGCATTGTTTGTGATTTTAACAGTACCGCTCACCAGTTTTCTGTATTAGAGTTTCAAGAGGCAGTGGTAACAATTGAAAATTTTAGAAACCAGTAGCACTTTACCTGACAGCTCCGGGATAGTTTACCTCCGTCCAGTGGCATCGACAAAATATCATCACGGTGTTTGCACGGTGCTTATTCCGAAAGAAAATATGTAACCTACCTACTTTGATCATTATGAAACATAATTCCCAATAATCAGAAAGGAAAGACATAGGCGTTATACCTTTGGGCGTCCATTGGGGGTGGGGAAGGGAACGATGTTCTCCCTCCCCACATTTTAGTGTAAGTTGTAATCCATAAGCCCTTGCGGGTTTCTCCCACATTGTGGTCGCTTAAGCGTCGTAAAAATATCTGCTGATTATTATTATTATTATAGTTGGGGGAATGGATCAAGTCCCGCTCGTTGCCGGTCGGTATATCCCACCGTAGAGCTGTGTGTTTTATATTTGTGTAGAATCTAAAACAGTCGTATTGAACGTTGTTGTCGGTTGGTATAAACAACTTTAACCATTGGACATGGAGTATTTTCTCTCGATCATTTCTAGAGTAATAATATTTTCTTCTTTTCTCCTCGCCCCTTCCCCACCCCTCTTTTTTTATCGGGCTTGGATGTTTCCTCTCCTTTTTGGGTGTTGTACTCACTCTGGATACTGCCCTCTGATGTGGGCCAGTACATTTGTAAAAGGATCGTCGCCGTATTGTTGTCTCCACACTTGCTCGTCTAGGTACAGGGCCAGGTGATCCCTGTTGAGTCCCTTCTTTGCGTTGGTCGCCATCTTAGTCTTGGCCCAGTATATCTCGATAGCCTGAGGGTGTGCACACCTGTCTGTGGATCAACAAAGTTGAGGGAGTGGCTGACTGTCTGGTGGGAATAGCCGAGATGTTGACTAATGGCAGCATAAGCACGCCACTAGTCCGAGTGGATCTCTGTGCCTTGCCTGACATGGTGTTGCATGCTGGTTAGAAGATTGGCTGCATCTCTTTTTTCGACAATCTCCATGTATCCTGCATGTAGATCATGGTGAGGTACTCGTGTCCACTATACCAAAGACCCATATCTCTACGTTGTCATTCAGTTGACGACCTCTGTTATACTTATATCCTTCTTAGTCTTCTGGGATTTATTTCCACCTTTCAGTAGTATTTATTTCGTTGCTATGGAATTTAAAAGGCGTTTGCTTCAAACTCTTGGCCATTGAATACGAAAAAGGAGAGCATAAGTTTTCATATTTTTTCGAGGTACCTACTTTCGAAAAGAATTAAGATGAATTATTGCTCGTCAATTATATACAGCTACAGGTGGTTAACACAAAACGTGTTTAAATACATTTGTAACAATATTTCAGTAAAAATGTTTTAGCAAATATGCGTCGAAAATATGTTTGTCAAATAGGCTCATTCCTAAATTTGTTTGATTGTAATTTCAGGATTGAGGTATAACAGCATTATACTTCCACGCCTCTGAACATAATAAGAGAGGAACTCTATAAACATAATCAGAGCCGTATTCTGAACATAATAAGGCACGAGCGCCATCTATTACAGCCTCCGTGCGTTATTTACTCTGACATCAGTTGTTTCCCAACAACTTTCTCCAAAGACCGTGGTATATAGTCTGCAGGTGACAATTTATCTTTCAATGATGAAAGAGGAGCATATTTCTAAGCATCCTCGTAAAATTTGCATTCAATTCCAATGTATCGTTTCCGAGTAAACATTTTAAGTTGCCATGTTTTGTACCAAAAGTGAACTTGAAATAAAGAAATGTGATGTCATATGTGCACTACCAAATCTGTTTTGTGTTTTTCGTGGCATGTATTAATATATGTATACACTACAGTTCAAATCACTTTGTTGTCATTGACAATGACATCACAGCGCAGGATCTTAAAGGTTGTGTGTGTGAGTGAGGGGGGGGGGGGGGGGGGGGAGCATAAATATTGAAAAAAACAAGGATACAGGACATATCAATCACTATGTTGTCATTGTGCAACAATGACATCACAGCGCAGGATATTAAAGGTTGTGTGTGTGAGTGAGGGGGGGGGGGAGGGCGGGGGCTTTGAGAGGAT
>KN889610.1:1619-15848 GCA_000934455.1 Apostichopus parvimensis | reverse complement strand
GGAAAAAAGAGAAGCAAATTCCTACAACTGTTCTCATATAAGAATAATAACACCTATAACAATGCAGTTTATATCTTGTTCACTCATATTTACTTGAATTCACCAAATTTTTGACAATATCTGAAATGCTCTTTGTGTGAAAATGATACCAGGTACAAAAATCGTCTGCGATGAAATTTCTTATAGTTTCTAATGGAAGCTTTAATTTCTCACTATTTAAGATTCCCTCCATGAGGAAATCTAGAAGAGCTTACTTGTGATTTATATATATAAACACACACACACACAGATGCATTGCATGGTACACAATGATTGAACATACCATGTTTTCAATCCAACATGGCCTCCTTGATGGTCTTGACATCAATTTATGACCCTCTTCCTCTGGCAAAGAATCCACAGTGTCAAAAAATCATGTCATGTACCTGTTGTGAGGTAAAAACAGAAAAATGATAACAATATGAGACAAAAGTAAACTTCAAAGAATTGAAAACAAAGAAACTATTCACACCACTAACAAGAAGTCTGGAATCTTTTCAGCAATTTAAATTTAACGATGTGCTAGGATCAACAAAAGTTGTGTGATATCTTAAACGATTAAAAAAAGCAATAAAAAACAGAAAACAAAGTTTGCTTGTTAACCCGAACTTGTTTACTAAAAACTGTGGCAGTTACTTTTGACTTTCTTTTCATTTTGCAAGCGCCATGTATGAGATCACATGACCGAGGATCAAGGTTTTAGAATAAATTCCGCTTATCATAAACCGTTTCCTTTCATTATTCGTCCTATCATGTCACGCTATAAATGACAAGAATCGTTGCAGACTTCTTGAATCATCTCATAGAAGATTAGTCAGCTGTTCAAGTGTCAGACCGTGTCTGATGTTGGCTTCATACTAGTGCAAACACTATACAGCTCATTTCACCATTTACTGTATTGGTCCATTGACTGAGAATGTATCTCTATTGCATGTACAGAGGCTCACATTTGATTTCGATCACAAAAGGATATTCAGCATCAACATTCATTTCATTAAAAAGGTTGTCAGTGTTGGCACACGAAATGTTTTGACAGTCCTTTTCCCGGGACGTTAGGACTCTTCTCCAAATCAATTCTACGGTCGGTGGAGTGTTCCATTAGACACCTGATGTTGACCCGTTCCTGCCCCCCGAGCATCCCCGCCCCCAGAGAAAACAAGAGATTTGCAAATTGATCAAACAAGGGCTGTAACAAACCATCGCAACTGTTTGACTTTTATAGCGCACAGTGCTATAAGCAGCTCTGATTGGCTGTTTTTCAAGTTCAGATAACTACCTGAATTCCCAGCCTGAGATCACAAGGACACTGTCACGTAAGCGAAGAAGTGGGGCAGTAATAGCATCTAAAATATCTGTGGAGTGTTAGCTCAGTGGTTAACGCTGGTGCCTTTCAATCATAAGGTCCCCGGTTTGAGTCATTCCAAGATTAATGTATGTCGTTCAGGTACAGAGTTGTTGACAATTGACAATTCATAATCATGGACGTTAAATATGAATGTAAGAGACTGACTTTGGTCAGCTTGCGGCTTTGATAAGCCAATGAGGCTTCTTCATGAGTTCCTGTATATACAATATGTATATATTCATATATATGTATATATTCATATATATATTTCTATATATGGTATGCATTGGGATATACTTTTGTGGGGGAAGATGTATATTTTGAGTTTGACAATTTCTTGTCGAGATGACATTAAATGTATTATCTCGACAAGTCCAAAAATCTCATGATTTTGTGTCAAACTAAAGGTCCTAAACACAGCAAATCAACAATTTGACTAGTTTTGTCGAGATTTCATTGTTAGTACAATTTGACATCTATACTTATATATTATTTTTGATTTGTTGTTAATATAAGTGTGGAAGAGCAACACTACAATTTGAATTTATCTTCAAGATTTTGTGATATTATGGTAGTATAGCAAAACATTTTGGGGACAAAAAAACTAGAAATGTTAGTTCATAAATTGGAGCACACACTGCCCAACTGATTGCGACCCGACTAAACTCGATAGATCAAAGGGTAAATGATTTTACATGTGTCCTAAAAGAGCAACAGACTTAACAAGAAAACGGTTGTTGTGTGCACTCCTTAGTCGTTTGCGTGCGTGGATGTCAGGTGGATCTTCGAGACTACTGAGATTAGGTCAACATGGGTGAGTTCAACAGGGTCGTGTCCAATCTGGGTCGACATTAGAGAAATTGACAAAGATGGGAAAGGACATTCACAAAAGAAACAAAAGTCTTCAATAGATATTCTTTTGTAATCCTGTTAAACACAATTTTATCTATTCTATACAACAATACAGAAAATGACAAGATCAAGATTTTTTTATTATACAGCTGAAAATTCTTATGACAAGCTTAAAGATTAAATGGAAAACAAAGAAAGAAAAAAAAGTTACAAAATGCAAGACAAATCGACTCGTTCATAAAGCAACTTGGAAACCTGGAGTGCCGTGTTGATTCTATTACGCGTGTTTCTACAGATCATTTTAAAACAGGGTTTAGAAAAAAAAAAGAAAAGGGATTCTCGTAAAAAATCGAATCAAATTGTTCAAAGAGACTTTTCAGACAAAAAATGACCAAATCACTTTACAAATCTTTCTTTTCCTCAACCCTTTGGTCCTTTCTACACCTTTTGATCTGCATAATCTTGACCATTTGACCTTCATATCTGGTAAAGAAACTGTTTGTTGACACAACCACCTGTATGCAGTCCTTGCACTTACCATGCACTTACATATGTCCTTCATCATTGTTAGGGACACTACTCTTTTTTTTTTTTATTCTTCAGGAGTGTGGCAGAATTTTTACAGTTTCTTAAATAAGCCCTTCCCTCAATAATAATAATAAAATAATTTAAAAAAAACAGAAAAAACAAAGGGTGGGAAAAAAGAGAAGCAAATTCCTACAACTGTTCTCATATAAGAATAATAACACCTATAACAATGCAGTTTATATCTTGTTCACTCATATTTACTTTAATTCACCAAATTTTCGACAATATCTGAACTGCTGTTTATGTGAAAATGATACCGGGTACAAAAATTGTCTGCGATGAAATTTCTTATAGTTTTTTAATGGAAGCTATAATTTCTCACTATTTCATATTCCCTCCATGAGGAAATCTAGAAGAGCTTACTTGTGATTTGATTTGGAACCACAATTGAAATGTTTTGAAAAAACTTTCAAACCATTGCAAATTAATGCAAAAAGCTTCTTGGATGCATAAATTATTACAAGGCCAACGATTAAAAAAAAGATATATATTAAAAAAAGTTGCCATTGAAATTGCCAGATATTTAATAACAGACAAAAATAATCATAAAATAAACTCTTAATTTACTGACCATTACATGCCAAAGTATGTGTGTAAACATACATACATAGGCCAGAGGAATATTTTTATTACAAGCAGGTGTGTTTTTTTTCCTATTCTTTTTCCAGACATATGGCTAACAAAAATACCATTGAAAACAACAAACAGAGGTGGAGCATATTTTTCAATGTTTTTTTTATTTAAATGGTGTACTATTTTTTCTTTAACTATTGAAAACACCCAATGCTAACTATATACACCTGTCATGCCATATGTACTATTTTGTTTATTGAAGGTTTGATATTACGAAAAATTTTAACAATTTCATCAACAAAATTCACTGTATTTGTAAATCATTAAATGTTCAATGAAAGAGATTTAATTTTTTTTATTTAATTCCATTTCTTTTTTTTAATATTTGGAACAGCTGCTGGGATAAAATTAACAATTGTAAACCTGTCCCAGGTGGGAAGGACTGTAACCTTTTCTTTTTTGCCATTTCATCTAAATATTTCACTTTTAAATGTGAAACAAATTCACCGCAACGAAGCCACTTTGTGTATGAAATGGGCTACTGGCTGCTGAGAGTGTTCATAGAAACGTGTGACATCATTCTCTGATTGATTTATTTCTATGGGTGCACCCATCAATGAACAATTACCATAAATTTCAAACCATTGAGATTAACTTCATAGCGATTGTAGAGAAGGGTAAACTTGTAATTTTTTTCATGTTCCTTCACACAGAAGGCTGATGCTTGATCAAGTCTAAATATGACATCATCAGGCCCCCATTTGCTTCAGTTTTTTTTTGTCACCCTTACGTCCAACTTACAATGAATCACATTTTTCGGTTGCATTTAAAGTACAACATTTAGTCTTCTACTTGTGATAACAATAGAAAAATAGAAAGAAAAAAAAACAGTGGAACTGATGTTTCAGCAAATGAAAGGGGGATTAAAACAATGAAGAACTACAAACAATGAGCAATGACCAAATAAATACAGATTTAAAAAAATTGTGAAAAGCTTAAAAACTGTTCCATTTTTAAATGTATAGATCTCCATATTAACAGCAAGGCCCAATTAACCTGTAACATAGAAACTCATTGACAAAATCCACAGGTGCATAATACATGCAGTAACAAGGATTGGCTGAATTGTGCATAGCTACGTGGCCTTGAAATTTCAGGCTATTTACCGGTGAAAAAGCCAGTGGAGCCAGAAGAGAATAGAGCACATACATTTTGTTTCTGCCGTTCAGAACTTGAACATCAAAATCAATACATATTTTATCCTGATGAGTGAAAGTGGGAACTTGGTTTTTAGCAAGTAAACACTCTAACACATGCATTTCTTAGCAAGTGGCTAATATTTACTTGAAATTTTTTTTAGGCTCGTTGATAAAAATTACATTATTCTACATAACCATCTGAAGCAGCTTTTTGCATTTGGTTGGAAAATTTACCAAAAACCAACCCGAGTATTTTATATCCAAAATAAAACTGCAAATTGATCAAACTAAACACAATCCACAAGATTTTTTTTCTCTCCGCCAAATGAAGGTTTTAACTAGTGAAAAACAACAAGGATTGGATTCGATCCTCGATGCTTCATCACACATTCAATTTTTCACGTTAGATTAATTCCATAATGAAGCTGAATTGAAGCTTGTTGTTCACTTTCACTTTGTAATTTATATTGCAACTTGATCAAAACAAGTTCTTAATTACCTTTGTTTTACAGGATGTAAGTGCTCATATAACTTGAATCAAATGCATTAGTTTTTAAACAAAGTCTGTGACATCATTTCCATGTCCTAGAAACAGCTGTACAACTGCATAGTACAAGTGCATAGTACACGGCAGCTTGGCACTTCATCGCATACGTATAGTAATGACATACCAAGTACATAAATGGAACACAAATCACCTCTCAAGAAAATCAACTTTCTTAAGAAGATATCGCAAACCTGTTTCCGTAAGCCATATCATGGTGCCAATTGCACACATGTGTGTCATATTTTCAGGCCAGGCAAAAGTGGTACAACTGGGACCAGGATGTACTGTGGAAGGAGTAGGTCAGCTGGTTGAGAGGAGGTGGGTCGGAGAAAGGTGTGAATAGCATGACGTATTGTTCTACATCATCTTCTCAAAAGTTACGTGAACCGATTCACTTCAACACAGTCATTCATAGATTTCAAACATTAGGTGAGATCAAAGAACAACGTTGGTTGTATTGAAGTTAGTTGTTAAGTTCGACGTGCCATTTCATTTTTTTAGTAGCCGTTGGATACATGAAACAGCTTACGGTTAGCGGGTATTACGATGTCACAGAATAATGGTAATGGTAGAGTCATTCACTGCAAGCAGAGAAATGCCGATACTGTAGGATTAGACGTTAGTGATCGCAGTGGCGGAGCGTCCATACAGTCGGGGGGGGGGCGGATGCCCCCCCTGACGGACTCAAATGGACTGCTGGCGCCCTTTTCAGCTTTTTACCACTTTTTACTTATTCGCGATTATTGATTATTTTATTGCGCTCTCAAATACCTATTGACATTTGTCACACTTTGTTGGTGTAATTTTCTGAGAAAATGGCGATGACACCTATTTATTCTTCGTTTATCTGCAAATTAGCAAGGCCAGGAAAGGGTCGTTTCCGGGCGAACTAGGAAGTATCTTTACTCAAAAATTGTTTGTACGCTCCGCACCAACCTGTGGTGGCGCTCCGCTTAGATAGTGTCGAAAGCGCCCCTACAGACCATTCTTGCCCCCCTTGACCAATACCCCTAGCTCCACCACTGGGCGATACTGTAGGATTAGACGTTAGTGATCGCTTCTTGTTTTCTGGCACATCTTGTCTACTTCTGCTTCTACCATTTCAAGAAGGGAGAGTAACATACGACACCCTCCTGACCCTCCTGACACCCTCCGGATTTTGAGAAGTGCATTCATAACAAATGATCAAATCAGGATGCTAAATTTGTATCATTTGAATCCTTGTTTCTCTTTTTCTTCAGGATCCAAGTTTATCGCCCGGAGAGAAACAGCTCTTAATAAACAAACAGTAACATACTACACCCTCACGACACCCTCACGACACCCTCCTGAATTTGAGAAGTGAATTTATAACAAAAGATCAAACCAGGATGCTATTAATTTAGATCATTTCTAACCCTTGTTTCTCTTATTCTTCAGGATCCAAGTTTATCGCACCGAGAGAAACAGCTCTTAACAAACGAACGGAAATACGGAAAGCCAGAAACAGTAGTTTTTCTATCGGGTGACTTTCACTTAAAATGTTCTTGTAAATTGTCATATCATGGTAAAGAAAACTTTGTGAAATCACAGACAGATATTATCTTCAGAATGATAATTTCTTTAAACCAGCAAATTCTGAAATTTGCTTAGATATAAAGTACATAAAAACCGATTGAAACTATTGAAATTGGTAACATTTCTAATCAGTGGTTTACAATGTTAATAAAAGGTGAAACAAAGTAGAAATAAACACTGAAATATGTGGTGTAATTATATATATCACAAATCTGATTATCCTAGTATCTTCATTAATGTTAAAAACAATGTGGGTGAACATGAGCTTGACACAGCTCATTGTGTTAATTTTTTTTTGGGGGGGGGTATAAGGATCCATGTATAACAGATTAAAAGTCCAAATCTGCAATGAAATCAAAAAGTCTCTGGAAATCATGCTCTCTCGTCAGGGAGTCCAGTTTTTAGTGACCTTACTTACAAAATCTTGACGAGGAGTCTTGTAATGTTGCAGTCTTTACGAAAACTGCACAGCAGCGCATGTCACAAAAAGCCTTTTTTTTTAGTTTCGTGTCACAGTAGATACTTAAATTCGTTCCGTCTTCTCGTTTGTCTCGTTTGTGATGTCACGCAGAGGAAGGCTGCTTCTGATTGGTCAGTTTGTCAGGTCTTTTTGTTTGTCTTTGTAACAACTGCACCTGTTGTGAGAAATAACCGTAAGTGAGAGCGTCAAGAAGTCCCTGACTCCAATCGTCAAAAACGAAGCAAACAGTTTATAAAAAAAAAAAAAATCATCACAAGTTTTCCTGTTTCACTGATGATTTTAAATGATACATGTAACTGAGAGTTTCCATTAACTTCACAAAAAAACGCAAATGGTTCTGCATAATTATTCATTGACATGTCTCAAATGTCCGAAGCATTAAATGTCTGGCCTCATTAGGGCTAGACAACAACCATCATCTGTCTGTCTGAAGGAATATTGATGAAATGGTAATGTGAGAGAGTGGGAGGAGGATGGAGGGGTGAGGGAAGAAAGAGTGAAGGAGGGAAGGTAAGGGAAGGGGGTAGAGGGAGAGGAACTTAGAGGGAGGGAGAGGAACTTAGAGGGAGGGAGAGGGGGGAGGGAGGAAGGAGGAGTGAGGGGAAGAAGGAAGAGTGAAGGGGAGAAGGTTGGGGAAGGAGGGTGGGAGAGGATGGGAGGAGGGAGAGGATGGGAGGGAGGGAGAGGAGGAAGGGAGGGAAGGGAGGGGAGAGGAGGGGAGGGAGGGACGGAGGGAATGGAGAAGATGAGGAGGTACTGTAGGAGTTACAATAAAACTAAAAGAAAGTGCCTGTTATGTGTTAGGTTCACAGCAGATTAATCGAGAACATATTATTGGGGCAAAAAATATTGTGGGGTGGGGGTAAACAACAGCCTGTAGATCCGCTTTGGAAGTGAGAATTCATCGAAGAAGGAACTTAACCACAACCACAACCAAATGTTGGAAATTAAGAATAACAAAGAGAATACAAAAAATCATATAATGAGGAAATTCTTGGAGACAGGATCAAAGTGAAGTCTGTCGACGAGATTCTTATTGTCTCGTTTTGAAAAATAAAACCCTTTTTGTTGACAAGTTCTGAACGCTTTGTCACCTTTTATCAAACAACATAAAACTTCATCATGCACGCTGTTCAGGCAATCCCTGCCAGCCAAGGTCAACTCCTACGTCATGCTAAATATTTGTTTTCTCCAAAATGCTGTTAAATACAAACAAGATTTAAATAACTCTCTACATTTTAAGGCATTTAAGAAGAACAAGAGGCTCACAAATAGTCATTATCCTGATCTTGTAAAGATATATAATAAACATAATGCCCGCTGATTGGTTCTAGTCTTGCCTTCACGTTTTAGCCACTGCTTCTTATTGTGTAATATGCTATATTTGTTATACTTTTTTACCTCTGAATACTCTTTTTATATCATGAGCAGTTTACTTAGTACCCTTTTATATCCTTTACTTAGTCATTCGAATTGTTTACATTTTTATTTGTCTTAATCGTTTCATTGTTTTTTGCTTGAGCTCCTGTTTTCATCCAATTTCCATTGTATATATTCTATCTAATGGCTGAATAAATATCTATCTATCTATCTATCTATCTAAGTTTATTTCATGTTTTTGCAAGCTAGCTTAATTCCTCTATATTCTATGTAGCGTGCCCCAAAGGTCATTTCAAAGTACACTCTTAAATCATGTTACCCTTGGCAAGAAGGAAGCAACAGTTTTTGAAACTGAAACTGAATATCAAGGAATGAGCACTTGTGAGAAGCTGTGTATGACAAGTGTCTGTTTTTGTGTGTGGTAAACGTATAGGATAAATATGTTATTAAATACTGGGTAGTTTATTTCCAGCAGAAATTCAAAGCCCCTCACTGCAATCTCTTTCACTTTTTTTATCTGGAATAGTGAGAGAGTTTTGAGACATTACGGCATCGTTTAGAGGATCTTACAAGGACAGGACATCGAGGAAGAATGAGGGATGCACAGAAAATGCGATGTTGAAGGAGGGAGAGAGAGAGAGGGGGGAGGGGGGGGTTGGGTAGGTTTTGGGTTGTTTGATTAAAAATAAAAGGGAAGGTTATATAAATTTATTCAGTTGTTTTTTTAGAGAGAAAACGCGACCAGAGAAGCCTGGTTTTTGCATCTGTTCCTGTATCCGCTATTAAACATCAATTGAAACGAACTCCACTGGTTGGTCAAATCAACCAGATTTTGATTTACAAATACACAGAAGTTCTCTTTTGAATAATGCAGGTTGGTTAAGGGTAGAAGTGAGAGGTTAAAGGGTCATCAGTGATCTTTCAAGTTTTCCATTTGTATGAAAATCCATCTTACCGAAATTAATCGTGGTTCACTCCATTCTCTGCCTCTTGCTGGCATGATTGAGGCTCTCGGGTTCCGCGACCACGACCTTTAACCTTTCTCCGCAAACCTCTTGCCCGTGGAGCGTGTCCATGGCGATTTTAGCACACTCGGCGTCTGTGGTGGCAGCGAGAGATGAGAAACCAATAATTAAGAAAATGGCATCGATGATGAAACTAGAAGAAGATTCTAAATGTTAATAGGCATTGAGAGCTGACCCTTCTTTAATCTGGAATTAATTTCCAGAAAATAACAGTTGGTTTCTTTGGAATGCAGTGCCACAGAAGTCTGAAAATATAACAGGGATGAGCCTGGGGTAAAAAAAAAATCATGGAACTTTGCAAAAATTGCAGTATAGGCTCCAGTTTGCATATGCTACAATGTGTTAGGATAATAGTTTTTGTCCCTGAGGTAGAAAAGAAAATGAAATGAATATAACAAACTGAGTATTAATATGACAGGTTTCTTGATGGAAGTAAGAAGTACAGGAAGGCGGAATTTGATTGAATCACATTTTGAAGTGAGAAACTTCAGATCAAATCCTCCCTGATATTATTCAAGGTTTGCAGTCTAGTCAGTCTGTACAACAGTAATACCTGCTTGTGCTATGTACCCTATTTCAACTGACCTGAAAGAAGTGGGGGGGGGGAGGGGGGTAAGGGTAGGGGGGACATGAGGAGAACCCTGGTTTGCCTAATAAGTTTAATAATTTTTCAAAAGAAAAAAGGCCCCCCCCCAAAAAAAAACCCAGTAGCAATTAAAGAAATGGGGTCCTTGTAAAGTAAGCAATCTGAAAGAACATCATAAGAGAAACTAAATAATATTTCCACAATTTGGTATTTTGAAAAGATTGGGGAATGAAATAACACCGGTGACTCCTATTCTGATGTGTTGAAAGCAACTACTGTACTCGGGTTTGTTTTCATCAGATCAATTATAGTTAGACACTAAAGTACTAATAAAAATCACTTCCTTGACCACTTTAAGCTTTTAAACTGACGAGAAAAAATGAAGCAAACCTAAATAAAACTAAAACTATTTTGAGACAATGTGTGTCTGGGCATCCCAAAATTTTACGATCGAAAGATTCACGAATTACTCGCTTATTAACATTCACAAACGTCTTAGATTGATCAATTATCAATTATCCAATTTACTCTTAATATTCATTTATTCTCATGTTTTGAAAAGAAAGAAAAGAGATTAGGATCGCTAAAAACTCCTGACGCATTTGCAAAAAAAACAAGCTGTTTTAAATGAAAAATAATTATGTTTACAACTTCGCCTTCGTTCTCTTACCTGCAAACTTGGCATAGCCGTAATTTCTGCCTTTAATGTTGTAGTAGCTGATGAGCTGTCCGAAACGACAGAACACATCTTGCACCACTTGATCCGGCAGAGGGCGGGTCAGGATAACGAAGAGACGCTCCTTTACCTCACTGTGAGGAGGAAAAAGGGAAAAAGGAAAAAAGAAGGGAAGATTTGATCAAAGAAATACCCTCAGAATAAAAAGGATATGTTAAAATCCGTTAAAGGGACATTGCCACAGAGAAAAGCTGCAGCAGCTGCAAGATCACTTGCAGCAATGCTGCACCAATATCAAAACAAATGGAGGTCATCTCAGCAGTGTCTATTCTATGCAACTGCAGAGCCCATTATGTGAATTGCAAAGAACAAAAGATGATGCGTTACACAGCCTGGCTGCAGGAAACTGCAAAGAACAAAAGATGATGCATTACGCAGCCTGGCTGCAGGAAACTGCAGCCCTCTCACAGTCCAATTCAACTCAACTTTGTAGGATAAAATGTCAAACAGTGGGTATCAACCGACAAGTACATCTGAAGGAATGGAAGGCTACAGACACCTTTAACATTTAATTCTTTAATTCTTGGCTCTGTAAGGCTGCTAACCAATGCATCGCCTTCTTAATTCAATTCCAATTTTGAGAGGTTGTGGTGGGTAGTGAGGTGGGGGAGAGAGTGATATTTACCTATTTTCAGGAGCCAGCAACTGGTGTGGAGGGAGTTGAATCGAGCAGGTTATGCTGTCCGGTCCATTGAAACTTGTTTTGATGAAGGTGGGACTACTCACGGCGGTGCCAGACGACATTAGAGGAGGGCTGTAGGATATGAGGGAGAAAAGTTGTACAACAATCAAAAACAAATTGTTCAAATGTGAAATGAAATGCTCTCCCACAGGGATGAACTTCAATGGCTGTCCAAACTACTCTGAAGATTCTAGTTTGCTCCCCCACGAAGGACCAGCTCTTTTCAGACCGTTTCATTCTGCAACAAGTTTCCCCGGACGATTATAAATGTAATTATTCGAAACGGGAACATCTAGGATGCCTGAAGTATAATGTACATCATTTTTTTAAACATTAGTCTTAACTTTTTTTCAAAAGAAATGAGAAACTACGCCAATCAAATATAATAAATAGCTTTTATAAAATATTTTTCATAAAGAGAGACCCTCACAGATGTAATGTTCAAAGTTCTGATAAAACAAGTACATATACATAAAATAAAGCGTGAGTGAGTTGGGTCTTAAAAAGTACAGGGCCCATATCCCTCTACAATGCTAGATCCCACATGAAAGTATCACATTACTGACTTGAGAATAGTCAGAAATTTGAAAAATGACCATATAGTTAACAACAACAAAGATCAGACCTGCACACATTCTGATATTATTTTCCACTTAAACGAGTTGTATTGAAACCTTTCATGTATTAAAATAAAACCACAAGATTTATTGCAAGGAACAACTGTTTCAAAACTTCCTCAATGAATTAAACTGCAACAATTCTATGCCTGAGGTATCATCTATACATCTGGCAACATTTCAGAATTTGAAGTAAACCCACAAAAAGGTACCCTCAGACAGGAAAAAAAAGCAAGAGTTACTATCGCTAAATCAAACTAAAGAGGAAGCTCAGCTTGAATATAAACGAAAAGCCGAGTCTGTAAAAAGAATTATAAAATATTTGGCAGAAAAAGATTTTTTTAAATTGTCAATCACCTGCTCTTGTTCGTTGTTATAATTTCAAACAGAGTGACAAATTTCATTATTGCTCAGATATAGATATGGGAGATATTTTCCCATACATCCCAGCAAGACTACTTTCCATATATATCAGATGTGTTTTTAGAGCTGAACCATATATTGGACTATACCGCCCTTTATACAGGGAGACCTTGAGAGGAACATATAGGGTTCAAAATATAATCAAGATGTCCAACTGGTTGCTTACAAAGTACTGTGTCTTGAAAGACAAATCGTAAAACAGGTTGTCGTGTTAAATAACAGCAAATATAAGAAAGTTGACCGGAGCTTTCATAGTAAACCGAGAAAAGAATGAGCTCTTTTAGTCTTGTACTTGTTTAATTGCACAAATCCACAGGTGGGCAGATGTTTACGTTACAAAACAACCCAGACATTAAGACTCAATGGAGTTACAGTTCATTGAAACAGGGTTGGAGTTAGGTGAGTGGATAAACAGATATTCCCATTACAGTCAATGGTGAACGTTACCACATATCATCAATGTTTTGCAGTAGTTAATACATGAATGAACACTTACTTTCACACCCTGATTGGGACTCCAAGAGTGCGATTGTAGTGTAAAGACATGTAAGTGCATAACCTCAGTCTTCTCAAGTATATAGTATTGCAACTGAGGGTAGTCCCTTGCTACAAATACTGTACAGTAGTCTAATGTGGGCAGAGAATAATTATTTGACAATATCGTCAATGTTTTGCAGTAGTTAATACATGAATGAACACTTACTTTCACACCCTGATTGGGACTCCTAGAGTGCGATTGTAGTGCAAAGACATGGAAGTGCATAACCTCAGTCTTCTCAAGTATATAGTATTGCAACTGAGGGTAGTCCCTTGATACACATACAGTAGTCTAATGTGGGCAGAGAATAATTATTTGACAAAAATTTCGTAAAGCATTATTGAAGTAGACCTCTGAATTTTGCCTCTATTATAAACTACTATCGTTCCTGTGTACAAAACCTGCTACTTACTTTACCTTTTGGACTTGTATAGCAAGTTTAACATTTTGCGATGCGATACTGGATTAATTATTTCTGGGTGCATTAACTCTTCCTATTCCAAATCAGAAAGAAATAAAAAGGTGCAGTTGTTAAGGGGAGACAGGTACTAAACAGGACTACAGTAGCAGCCTCAAATTATTCTCACTTTTTGCTCAACTTTTCGTAACTTGGACTTGTATAGCAAGTTTAACATTTTGCGATGCGATACTGGATTAATTATTTCTGGGTGGATTAACTCTTCCTATTCCAAATCAGAAATAAATAAAAAGGTGCAGTTGTTAAGGGGAGACAGGTACTAAACAGGACTAGCAGCCTCAAATTATTCTTCACTTTTTGCTCAACTTTTCGTAACTTTTTTCATCTTATCTATAATTCACATTGAACACAAAAACTGTGCAATGTACCCTTAAGAACCAACGTCAAAAGCCAAAATCTGAG
The DNA here is from genome assembly GCA_000934455.1 of Apostichopus parvimensis. Lineage (NCBI taxonomy): Eukaryota > Metazoa > Echinodermata > Holothuroidea > Aspidochirotida > Stichopodidae > Apostichopus > Apostichopus parvimensis. The sequence goes on along the minus strand of KN889610.1, from coordinate 1,800 downwards.
AAATTTAAAAATGATTTGAACAAAGTGTTTTGCAAAAATTGCAATTCTGCATAAACAAGGATCTAAATATACTCAACCAATCAAAGAAATAAAAAGTCAAGAAATAAAAAGAAAATAACCAACAAAACTGTAGACAAACAGAAGCGGGCAACAAGTTTTTGTTCCTTATTCTGATATAGGC
>KN889609.1:37798-52047 GCA_000934455.1 Apostichopus parvimensis | reverse complement strand
CTGAAAGTCAGAAAGGGATGAACTCGGTACCAATGGTCAAGCACACTTAAGGGTAAAAGTAAAATAACTGAAATGATTTGTTCTTTATCAGTCTTAGCTTCAGGTGTATACTGTATATACAGTTTTGTCCCTCCAGTACTGTGGTAGCACACAGAATGGATAGCATGAGCTAAGATACTAGAATTCCAACACAGTCAAAGGCAATGGTCTATTGTTGTTGTTTTTTGGTGTGTTTATTTTCAAGAGAAAAGGAAAACATCTCATCATTGTTAGAATGTTATGAACTCTCCAATGTTTAGCTAAACGATGTCAAATCAGGGTGAAGAGCACAGCTAGTACTTATCAGGCAGTAACAATTAGCGGGCGACTAATTATCTAATTAACTAAGAAATATCAGATGAAGCCAGTACTCCCTGTCGCTAAAGCAGAATCACTAGTAACATTTGATGGTGGTATATAATTCAATTTTGATTGGGGTCTTTTTTTTCTTTTCTTTTTTCCTTCTTAATTCCACACATTCTGAAATGTTTACAGTTTATCAGGAATTGTTATAATCAAAGATGTAAACTTTTTACATGATTTTTTATGTCAACCACAGTTACTTACTTCATATGATATGGACGCCGGCATGTTTAATTTACAAAGAAAGAAATATGTATGCATTTTTCCTTACTAGCAGATATGCTAGAATGGTCAGATGAGTTTGAGCTATAGCTCAGAATTCAGCTCCCACAGTTTGGCATGTATATAATCCTGTTGTAGACATTTTTGGACCGGGTGGTGGGAGGGGGGAGGGGTGGAGATTAGTATAGACTGTTAAGAACTGATAATATAGATCTTTTTGATGTGGGACCCATCTTTTCCTGGTTGACTTTTGGCAGTGTTTTCATGTGTTCGAATGGCTCCATGTTAAAGTGAAGAAAAAGTATTTTCTTGTATGACTTATTCATGTTTTCTACTTGTGTGATGAATGGAGAAATATTAATGCTGATTTGCGTAGAATCTTTCAGAATGTTAGAAAATGTAAATTTAAACTTTTTTTTTCCTGGGGAATTTTGTCATCTGAAATGTAAGTGGTCACACATTTGTCAGAAATGCTGATGTTTCAAAGAACTTGAACTAAAAGATTTAATATCCTCCTTCACAAATATGTTTCACATACCTTAACTTGATATTGTTAACTTGACATGGTTAACTCGTTACTGTTAACTCGTTACTGTTAACCTGTTCGTGTGGATACCGGATAGGATTGTAGAATATGATTGAAGCAACATGTTGGAGAATCTGCATATCCACGTTTATATAAGAAAAAAAATAATTGTAGATTTCATTAAGTGTGAAATAGTTGTGGTCTGAATTCTCTGATGTGTTTCACTGTCTTTGATATCAACTGATTTGTAAAGATCAGAATTTAGTTTATTTCTTCTTCTTTTTTCAAAAAACTTAAAAGTGTGTTTGAATGGGAGAAAGCTTTGTTGGGAGTTTTTAAATATACCTCGAATTTATGTACGAATAAAACCATTTAGAAGGACCTCATTAAGAGCCAAAGGCGCCTCAAAGCTATTTTGTAGTAAATTTTTCATTTTCTCTTTATAATTCTTCTTTTCTTCTCTCTTTGCATTACGAAAAAAAAAAATAGAAATAATACTAATGTATGTTGATATTTGCTATTCCTAGTCTTGTTATATTGTACAGTGTCAAAGACAATTTTGATTTCCCTTATTAAAGAAAAAAAGGGATCAAAAGTGAAAGGATTTTTTCCAGTTTTTTTTCTTTTGTAGGTGAAATCTGTAAAGTTTTGTGGTATTAATGAGAAACTGTGTAAAGTGTGTTTTTTGAGGCATTTTTCTCCGAGTAATATGGTACTTCTGGCCGCGCCATTGGTGTGGTGATGTCGTTTGTGGGAATAGTCGTTCATACAGTAATACCTCGTAAATGAAATACAGAGCTTAACTTTTTTGGTGAATATTGTGCAAAGTTTGTGAGCAAGATTTAACCAATCAAAGTATTCTTAAATAATGAGCAGTTAGTTTAATAAAAAAAATTTAAAAAAATCAATGGATTTTTAAGTTAGTTATTAAATTGGTGCTAGATATTAATTATATTTGATGGAGAGAGACCGTAGAGATGCGAAGTGGGGGTTTGGGAAACCTTTTTACAACCATCTATGTTGAATTCACATTGGTGGTGGTATCTCAGCACTTGGAACATCATCATTTTCTGCTGGAGATTTTGTGTTTTGGCCCCTTCCCCCCCCCCCCCCCCCCCCCTCACTCTTCCAACTTCAAGAATAATCTTGCATCAAACATGTGTGAATTATTTTAAGTACCTCTTTGCAGGGACCATCTACAATAACCTTAGGTTTGTGTCTTAATTTTTTTTTTCTTCTTCTTGTTTTTTCCTCAACCCAAACCAAATTTTATCTCTCCTTTTTTCATTTGTGGCCAAAACAAAATTCATTAAACAGGAAACAAACTCCTCAATGTTGGTTTGTTTGAGAATGTGAAAGTTCTTTCTGTGAAAGTTTTTTTAATATTTACTATGGCAAAATATTTTTGTTTAGAAATTTAAGCAAACAGCCTAGCTCACTCATTTTGTACAACCCCCCCCCCCACCCTCCTGCAAGCTCGAGAAAGTAGTTAAGTAGTTACAGAATAGTACCTTCTTTTGTATCGCTCGAAAGGCACCTCAGGCTAACGCCTCCAGCCAATAAAAATGAAAAAAAGAGAACACCTCAATGAATTTATGAAAATAATTTTCATTTCAATGTAGCATTAGACCTATCTTTATTTCTCTCTCTCTCTCGTCTTTTGTAATTTGTAAAAAAAAAATCATTGTGTATAGTATAACATTGTACCTCATTTTATAGTAACTATTGGACATAACCATATTCTATCTAGATAGAGTCATACAGCTGTTTCCCTGCTCGCTTTTTTTCTTCTTTTTTTTTCTTTTTTTTTGTGTACAGTCACATTTTTTCACCAATTCTCTCATTTTCTGCTTAAATTGTTTGTTCAATCTCTTTGCCACTTTGTTTCTTTCTTTTGTTTCAGTTTCTTTTCTGTATTTCTTTTCTTTTTTCTTCTCTCTCCCTGCATGATAAATCATCCTCTTTTTGTTTCTAAATTTTTTCCAGCATCTTTGATCTTAGAGATCCCATGCTACAATAGTACTCCTGTATAAAAAACTAAATGAGACTTTGTGATGTTGAATGAAGATGCACCAGATCCTTGTGTCAAATGGATCGCTCGGTCCCCGATCACGAAGAGATCGTGGAGACTTTATTAGTTTAAAAATCATTTTCCTCTGTAAGGCAGCTGGGATGACGTTAAGGTACTCGTAAGAGAGCTCTCTCTCCATATTCAACCATTTGGATTGGAGGTGGAAGAAGTAAGGGGCTCACTTTTGTTTTTGTATATTGTCATCAATTTCTGGGATTCAATCTGCTTGTATTTTTATAGTCCCCCGATACGCTACTATCCGTGGGTGAATTTCTCTTCCACCCAGGACATCCCCATTGTGCAGCTAACAATTAAGTAAAGAGTGCTCGTTACATTTCACCTTGATTTTCCGCTAGCTGAAGTCGATTTTTCCTTCTTTTCTTTTTTTTTTCCTTGATTTTTTTTTCTTTCTTTTCGTTCTCCCCCTTCCATTATGAGATTGATATGAGAAATGAAAAGTTGATGTAATTAATCATAAATTGGTGCCATGCTCTCCTCCTCCTGTTAATACTCTCTGCATCATTTTCCTCTCAATCTGCCATTTTGCTTCTCTCTTTTCGTGTTTAGTTCTGCTCGCTTTTCAACCTTTATTACTTTCCTTTTTTTTCATTTTAAAAGATTTAGAACTAACGTTATAGTTATTCTTTTCATCTAAGTTAGGCTCTAAGCATCAGTTATTCTTCCTTGAAAACATCTTTGTTCATAATAACCATAAATGATATTTCTCCTTCTCTTTTCATTATTTGTTTTTTTTTTAATGCTTTGGTGCCCGTAAAGCATTGATAATCATATTGAATGCTTTGTTATGTCAAATGAGTGCTAATCCTTCCCTGTTCACTTTTGTAAAAGGATTGTAAGTTTTGAGGCTTTGCTCATTGTTGTTTTTTATTATTATCTCGTACTGAATTCTTCTTTAGGTTTTTCAAATTTTTTTTCCATCTGTTTCTTCTAAGTGAGGCTGTTGCTGAATAATGAGTCTTTTTAATCCTATATACATATAAATATATTATTATTATTATTACTATATCGTAAACTAATCCACTGCCCTTATCCTTACTGCTTTACATTGCTGTCATCACTCCCATTAACTACTTCTTAAAATAACTTCTCTATTTTCTTTTTTATCGTCGTCCAGTCGTCATAAGATGAAATCGAAAAAAGCTGCCTAAAATAGCCATAAATTTTAGAGACTTGCAGAGGTTGACAAAGTATTATTACATGTCTTTAGTGTTTCTCTGGTATATAATGTGTTAGTTAACTGTTGTAACATTAGTCAGACTGCTTTATAATTCTTTTTTTGCACATGTTACTAAGTGGCATGTTGTCACACAGTTTATTATTATTATTATCATCATTATCATTATGATTATTATTCTTATTATTATTATTATTACTACTACTACAATGATTATCATCACCTTTAATGATCACTACATGCTGTATATTAAAGCATTGCAACCAGTAGAATGGAATTGATAATAAGTATGGTCATTTAGATAAAAAAATAAGAGAAAGGGCTTTTTTGTTTAAATATCCAAGCCAAAATGAGAAATCTGCACCAGGAAAAAATGTATTTTTGCAACGTGACAAAAAAAAAAATTGTATATTCTCTTCTCTTTTTTTTTGTTTCCCTTGTACTTAAATATGGAATAACATTGGTGGTTACAGTAGGGGTGCAAAGGGATGACAGTGGGGGTGCAAAGGGATGACAGCGAGGGTGCAAAGGGATGTCAGTGGGGGTGCAAAGGGATTACAGTGGGAGTGCAAAGGGATTACAGTGGGAGTGCAAAGAGATGACAGTGGGGGTGCAAAGGGACTACAGTGGGGTGCAAAGGGATGACAATGGGGGTGCAAAGGGATGACAGTGGGGGTGGGCAGGTATTCCATTTGATTGTTGTGAAAGTTGTCCCCAATTTATCCATCCCTTCCCCATATTTTGCCCTGCTGCAATAAGAGCAATCCTTCCCTCCATCCCCCTCCCTTCATTCATTTCAAGTCAAACTTGTACAAAGCACATTCAAGGTAATCTGTCTTTCCCTTGAGAATATTCTAAAGACAAAAATTGCTCAAAATGTCAGACAATCACTTAAAAAGTCTTATAGCTATGCTGTGCTCAATGTTGGGGTAAGAATTGCATGCTGTAGGTCCCCTATAACCCTTATTTGTGACTAAATTTGATCCAAAAGTGAGTGTTACAAAGACACTCTTGTAATGATCACAGACGGAGCTTAGAAGACCCATGTGTGATGGTTCTGACTTTATTCTGGATAAATATTAACTCAAATCTGTTTCAACTGATGCGAAAATAGTTACAAAGCCTCTGAGCTCCCTAGTTCAGGTTGTTAGCATATTATTTTGTGGGTTAAATCCATGATCTTTTTACAACTCGCTTATTAATCTCAAAAACATATTAGCCTGGTTTAAAATTAAAAATGTTTTAAAGACGTTAAAAACTTCCCAAATTATGTTCACCTTAATTTTTTGCGCATCTATATGATCGGCTGTGAGAACATTTTCCGAGCATTTGGAATTGATACTAATTAATTAACATTAATGACTCGCCCGGATGGGAGATGACGTCATCGTTAAAATCCTGCTTATAAAAAGCCTTACAAACTTTTAGTTTATTTTAAATACAGAGATATGACGTTGATTTGAAATGTTCGACTTTGTTGGATAGTCTCATTTCAACTTTTGCATAAATTCATTCTTTTGAGTAGATATTCTTCTTCTTTTTTTTTACACATTTTCTACCCGAATATTTCTCAAACTAAGACTGCAACTGAATACTACACATAAGACACTGTTCCTATAGTTTTTCACTTATGAAGGTAAACGAATTACCATCTAACGAAAATTAGATTCGATCCTCAGTATTTCATTACCAAATCTTCTTTCATAGTAGTAAGGCGCTGATTCGGGGAATTTGTGAGGGGTTTGCTCACCTTCCCCAACCCCTTCCCGATCCTTTCAAACACACAAAATTTCCTGCACAACCTTGAACGTATACCTGATTATAGAACTCATAATAACCTAAATATGCTAGTGCCTCATAATGCACGAGGTCTAAACATTCAATTTTTCTGGAACAATACCCCCAGACCAAGGGAGTAGGAACCGGGGGCCCCAGCCCCCCCCCCAGTGAAAAATATGGTGGGCGGAAGTATTACCCCGCCCCCCCCCCCCGCTTCGCAAGTCAGAAAACCCCTTTTTCATTTCCAAATGAGAAAAAAAATCTCATTTGGAGCACCAAATTGCATCTAAGTCCGGGTGAAAATGCAAAATTATTTACAAAATGGAGTGGGTGTTGAAGTGTGCTATATTGCACCAAATTGCATCTGAGGCCACCTGGAAATGCCAAAAAAAATCCAAAGGGGAGGGGGACACCCATCCCCTTAGACCCCTCCCCCATGCCGGCCATCAGTCTTCAGCCCCCCCCCCCCACTCAAAAGTACCTTCCTACGCCACTGCCCCAGACCCTTGCCCTACCAGTTCATCGGCTTCAACGACCCCAAGGCGACACCCATTCCTAGATCCGCCCCTTCAAGTAAGCACATAAAAGCAAACCCTGGTACCCGTAACGACAATGGCATATACCTGGGCTAACGATCATATTGGCGGGAACCATAATTAGGCTAATAACATGATAATCGCGTATATCTCATATATCTTTCTAACTAAACATTACACAAACATCACGCGCCACAGACAGGAAGCACGCTTTATTAGTTTCAATTGTATATTGAAACAGCGAATGTTTTGTTAAGATGTTATCGCTGCTGAAGATTTCACTAGAGTGCTTGTCTACATAACATTAAAAAACAAAACATGTCCGCCTACAATAGTCCTTTAATTGTAGTCGTGATGTCATCCCCATGTCCATGAATCTACGGTCTGAAGTAATATAATACTTTTTATATGTAATTTCGTTTGTCAGTGACTGTGTGTCACATGCAAAGCTGCACATACTTTTTTTTATCCTGTTCTGATCATTTTCACAGTAATTTTTTGACGTGGGTTTGTATGAACATTGGTCCAACTCCCTCCCCTCCCATATCTCCACCCCACCCCCTCCCCCTCCCCTACCATATCTCCAACGGTGCCGTGGTCCATGATACCGTAGTCGACGTTTGAATGAAAAATACGATACCTGAAATATTATGTAACTTTACAGGAGCGATTACATTAGGCATATGTAATGAAGAGCTTTCCATTAACTTTGAGGGACACGAAATATTCTAAATTAGTGTGAAGGTGTAATGATTTACTTAGTAACGACAAGTGGGAACGAACGTTGTAAATTCGTGACCTCTTTAGTGAAACTGAAAGTTATCCAAAAATTATGTGAAAATAATAATACACTGCGTCATCACAATTACAATTGTATATTTTGAACAAGTCACACATTCAATGTTATTATTCCCTTTTACTCGTTATCACCTTCTTGGAAATATTTCTTATCACGTCATTTATCAATGTCAGTCTTTGAAAATTATGCTTGGCGCTATTCCAGAAAATGAAAGATGTAGAAAAGATAAATGCACACATTTTCTTTGTGTGCTGATAACGATGTTATCTCAAGAAAGGGGTAGCAACCACAATATCAATAAATAGCTGTGTACCCGAGTTGAAAAACAGTTGTACAAATGGTAGGACTATGCTGGTAGCGTGAAACAGATCTATGTGTTGAGAGCCGAGTTGGGCCCCGTGGACAACAATGTCACCGGGCCCGCTTCTTGTACTTCGTTTGACTTTATATATAATAGTTAACTTATAAAAATGAGAGATACACTACTTTTATTTTCCCGTCCTTCTTACTGACCTCGAGCCCCGGGGCTACATTCCCTTCCTGACCCTCTGTGGTGTCGCCATGGGAATGGGGGAAGTCCCCACAAAATGGTCGGTCCGTTCCCAACCCCAATGAAATTGGCTATGTCAACAAAAATGGGCAGAAAGATACACAACTTTTTGACTTCTAATGACAACAATTTACCTCCAAAATTCCGCTGATTTGAAGCTGATATAAGTTATGGAATGATGAAAAGTGTACAGTTTCAGGTGACCCTCCCCCTCCTTGACCTCCAGCAGGGGACAAGGACCCCACTCAGAGACGGCTTTGCCTTCCGCGCCAGCTCTGCCCGCATTCTGTGCCCCCCTCCCATTTCCAAATGTCTTGCGACCTCACTCAACCCATCCCCCCCCCCCACCACCCTTCCCTTCTTAAGGTCTGAGCTCGTGTCAAGAGAGATACAGATGTTTGTGTCGATCTTCTCTTTGCAAAGGGCGATAACTTATTGAAAAGATAAGAAGCCCGTGTCAGTGATAACTATCTCATCATCGGCTGGACGGTAGCTTTTTCAAGAAGATAGAATGTCAAGTCTAGATTACTTCACGTCCCGTGGTAAGGTTGGAGTACCATTCATATCAACGAAATCGTTTAGTGGATTATAAGCTATCCGACGAAGCCTTCACATTTAGTCCAAAATCATTATTTGAGGTATGTCATATTTATGCATGCCAGTTGCAAATTAATAGCAAAAGCTTCTTGAATCAACTGCAGTATAGGTAGGCTATTTAATACCATGTAAAGACATAAGCAGAATTAATAAAAGAAGCGCCTAAAAGTTTCGTTACATCTATAATTAAGTTATGAGTCTCAAACTAAATTTTTATTACCACCATTTACACGTTTCTGAAATCTCACAATCTTGGATTTTCGATAAATGATAATTACTTATTAATATCATTTAGCCAATTATCGACAGAGACTATCTCTTATTGAATTACAATTTTGATAATTATCTCCAATGAGGTTCATTTCTTCATAACCTTAATTATATAAAGTAATCGAATCTTAAAAGAAAGGCGTGATTTCGAGCATTCTTTTATCACTATTTGGTATCCCATACGGTTTGGTGAACAGACATGAATTCAATTCCGAAAATTTGCTATAAAATAATGTGCCACTGGTTAAGCATCACACACCGAAAACATGTAAAATTTGAGAGGACATGAACTTGAAATTAAACGCAATAAGGCTATGAAAACATCTGACCGTAAGAGTGGCATGATAACGTAACGGTTCAACCATTTGGTAACTTATTGACTAATCACATGCGATGAGAATCTGATGGGGAAACAAGTTCAAATGTTTCAGTAGCGTACGTGGTCGGAGAACGTAAATAGCATAAATAGCGGATGGGAGAGCGACGACGCGTACTTCCACATTTATCCCATACACGTTGTGCATGTTGTTGTTGTGCACGGGGAAGCCTTACTTTGGATATGTTTTTGAAAAAAAGTCCACTTTCCAATAAAAAAACATCCATTTGAAGTAACTTATGTTTTTTCCTCCCGTTACTCTACCGGCTATAAGCCAATACTGTATTTGTTTCAATGTTTTCAGCATTACAATATGCTATCTCTGGAATTCTCCTTCCATGAATTCTTATTAACGAAAGACTCCTCGGACTCAGTACATGTCTAACTTTAAAAGTTAATCCTTAACTCGATCAAAACATGATCTTTTAACTTTACATACACAACTAACACACCACCCTTGATTGGGCATTGGACATTATTCAGCACCATTTATCCTTGACAGCTTTGTGATGCATTGATTTTATCATGTTTTTGAGCCCATAAAAATATTATATTTTTTTGTGTTGCATCTGTGGAACTAATCTAAGGGTGTGTCTACGTAGTAATGGACACTGTAATTGATTAACCTTCTTTGAAGGTTTTAAAGTGAACTTTCTCAAAAGTAGAAAAAAACCTGGACTGATAGCAGTGGTTTGCAGAGCCGTATGGTTTGGTTTTAGTAACGCCCTCTATCCCCAATGTCACCCTTAAATTTATTGATGCAACTGATGGATTGATTTCCAAACCTTCCTTCATTTGCACCCATTTATCATTATATGGTCCTCCCCCCTCCCCCTCCAACTTCCCCTGCGACTTCTTACACACGAGTTTCGTTCATCTTCATCATCAGATCATCCTATGGCCATTACCATTTGGCGTCCCATACAGTAAACCCTCCTCATGTCACTGGTCGGTCTACATCTGTAGCGGAAATAGTACACACACTGTTCTCAAATTGGCATGTGAGTTCACCGTACCCAATGCTTGTTGTGTTGTGAGATGTGAAAGGTGAAACTACAACGAACTCTAACAGGTACCATCACGATGAGCTGGATTTTCCTTGCCAGCGAGTGTTGAAATGCTTCGTTTGAAACATTTTAAATTCCATTAATGACTTGTATAGAACCATTGACATAGAGAAAATTCGTTAGGACTGGAGCATCCTAACGCAGTAACACAGTAACAGCCAGGCCTAACTCACCATTACTCTAATTCTTACTCTTACTTCTAATCTTAGTCTTACTAGTTTTATTGACAATATTATTCAACTTCGCTTCCAACGTATGCAACACGATATTTATGTATAAAAGAAATGGCAAAGATTCTCCCAAAGCCTAAGCAACGTTAGGCTACCACAAGCGTGGAAATTTCAAAATTCAGTTCCAACCTATATTTTACACTGTCAAGTGGCTTCCCTATACTAAGTACAAGATCCCTATCGTTTTTGGTGGAGGTCATTTAATGTCAATGGTTTCCAACATGTGCAAACTATATGTATCTCAGTTTTGGGTTCAGCAATCCAGTATTTGAATGGACACAGTGTTTAGTAAATAGTATGCATATGAAATCTAGACTTAATTGTACTTGCAAACATCTACTTTCAGTAGTATTTCAAACAATACTTTCAGTATTTCAAACCATACTTTCAATATTTCCCTCTCACCATACCATATCACACTGATAATGATATCGTGTTTATAAACCTTCACCTAAAGATGATTTAGAAGAATTTTTGAAGAGTTAGTTCCCAAGTAGTAGTTCCCTGATATAACATTCTGCAATACAATATACCAGAATAAGTAAATCATTTGTAAGCTTGTTCTGCATATACTGTCAAGGCAAGTAACCACAAGGAGGTTCTTCACTCTGGTTATGAGATGTGGACCCAAAAAGTATTAAATACTTCCTATAATAAAAACATTGTGGAACTGGGATCACTACTGCTTTAAGTGTGTATTTTCTTAGAAGACCCTAAATGAATTTATGCAAGAGGCTGTTAGGATCAAGTCTCTTGTTTCCCTGGTTGGATTGTTCCAAGCATTAATTAGGGATATTTTACAGCAACAAAGTTGTTTAACCTTCTCAAATTATTTTGATGCTAATAAATAATAATAAGTAAATGGAACAATCCGATGAGAACAAACCATATGTCCCACATTACATATTCCTTATGTATGAGCCCTGCCTATAACCTCCTAGGAAAATCGGTTCAATTGATTTAGGAAGATGTGGATTGTTGCATCTTCCTTTCAAATATTTTATCCTGCGGTATCACTCCATGGAGGGTTAGTAAAAGATGTTGCATATAAGAAGTAACATCATGGTCAGAATTAATTGATAGATCATTTATTATCAATCAATTTTTTGTTTCATCAGAATACTGGTTGTAGCGCAAATTACATCGATGGCTGGATTGGAGTTGCTGTCAGACCAGGGCTTTCGCTTGGATGGGAGACGTCCCCATGAACTGAGAAAGATCCAGTGTAAGATGGGAGTATTCAAGCAGGCTGATGGATCTGCTTACATTGAACAAGGGAATACCAAAGCTTTGGCAACAGTTTATGGACCACATGAGGTAATTGAATCATCAGGATATAACAGGGCCATGTTAACAATTCAGCAAATGTGTAACATGAACCATAGGCAATGGGAGGGGTTGAGGGGGGGGGGTAACAACTCAGCTCTTCTCTCATCGAATTACAGGCAAGCATTTCATCCAGACATATAGAAAACTATTTCTGTAATACAGAACTATTTGGCATTGGATTTTGTTAACATGTTTGAGGCTTTTCTGAGGATGTAACTTTTCTGTGTTTGAGTGAGGGGGTTGGTTGGGGGAAGAGAGTTGTGTTAAGTTGAGCAAAACTTTCACCAGTGCCATTTTCTGAGAAATATGTTTCTTCTCTATCTACAGGTTACAGGAAGCAGAAGCAAGATCGAACATGATAAAGTTCTGATCAATTGTCAATACAGCATGGCAACCTTCAGCACCGGTGAGAGGCGGAGTCGCTCAAAAGGTGACAGAAAATCACAAGAAATGCAGCTACATCTCAAGAAGACCTTTGAAGCGGCCATCTTGACACAGCTCTATCCAAGGTCACAGATTGATATCTATGTACAGGTAAAGCTGGAGTTAACATTTATCTGGTGGGAGGTTGGAAACATAAGGTAATCAATTGAAGGGATGACCTTATACTTGTTCGGAAGCCTGCAGGGCTAAGATGTTTATTTAAATCTCCAAAAAAAGTTAAGAAACACAGTTGCCCTGGGAAAAATGCTGAGCAAACTTGAACCAGATCTGTCTGTTTCAATGGATGGCTTCAGTCAACACAGTGTAGAAGCATAACAGTTATGATAGTCATAATACTACCATCACAATATAGAATACAACTTTGTGGTATAAATGGCCATATTATAATTGAATACTTTTAGACATACTTTTTGTGAATGTTAGGATTCATATCATATTATGCACAAATTTAAATATTTTCGAAGGACGGTAGAACACAATAATATCATGAAATTCAAATTTTGATAACTTAATAGATCGGTAGTACTATTAGCATTTTCTTCATGTTAGTAATTCTTTGTCAAAATTTCCTTAAAGCAGTTTAGGTTTATAGCAGAACATTACCATATAGGACTGCTGGATGTGTGATTGATAGCCTTGATAGGATAGTTTTATGCTTTAATGGTATGGTTGATATTTCTCTGCGGAAGTCCATGAAACTCTCAAATATCATCTGGACCGCTTAATGAATGCTGTTGAAATAGGGAGGAGTGACGAGCATATGTTGTTGGTACTGATTCCATAGCCTGTCCTACTCGGTGTATGACTATGACAACATCCTACAATATGAGGATTTCTCAAGAAGCTAAGCATATGAAAATGAATATGAACAAACTGTCGCAAGCATAGTGTAATTGTCTTAGATCTGTGGTCACTTTATTCCATCACTTTCTGCATCACATAACAGATTCCTTACAAAGATAAAGTAAACATTAAATTGCTTCCCCATTTATCTATCTCTCTCTATACTGTTGCACTGCCACATACCCCTCCCACACTCCTCTCTCTCCCAGATAATCTTTTCCTGGTATATCGGTCTCATTTTCAGATCCTTCAGGCTGACGGTGGCAATTACTCTGCCTGTGTTAATGCTGCTACTCTGGCAATCATCGATGCTGGCATACCTATGAAGGACTTTGTCTGTGCCTCGACTGCCGGCTTCGTCAGTGACACCCCTATCGTTGACATCAGCTACCTGGAGGAGTCTCAAGGTGGACCAGAGCTTGTGGTTGCACTGCTTCCAAAGTCAGATCAAATTGTTGAATTTCAAGTGAATTCCAGGCTCCATTTGGACAACTTTGAAAATGTTTTAGATATGGCTGTGAAAGGTTGTAAGGATATCCATGCTGTACTGAGTAGAGCGGTCAAAGAGAATGTTAGTGAATTGGCTAGTCATATGAACAAAACCTGAAGATGGGAGTTGGTTGCCACGGAGATGATGTATGATGAACAGCCTGGCTGTTTAAGGATAGCTGCCCTGTGCTGCAAGGAGTTGTAGAGAATCCGTAAGGGGGCGTTGGTTGCCATGGCAATAATATTACCAGTACGGCTATGGAAGAATATCAACAATGTTCAGAACAGTCAAACAGTACTTCCAAGTGCTAATCTGTTGACAATGCTGGTAGCCATGGCGGCAAGGATGGAACAATTTCAAAAAGTTGACAAGTTGTTTCTTTGCTTAGGAGATTAATTGGTTGAAATTATTGGCCCATTAGCATTAATACCATTAAAAGAAGATCTGCTGGGACCAGGACGCAAGAATCACTTGAGCATTGTATGACTGTAACATCGTCAATGGTAACAGTATTTTCCTAGCA
>KN889609.1:18168-30408 GCA_000934455.1 Apostichopus parvimensis | reverse complement strand
TTCAACACATTTTACTGTTATTAAGAGCCTGGACTTAACTCTCCAGTATTTACCCCATTACAGTAGAACATTGACTATTCATCTACCCAAATGTTAACATGAATGTTATAGTTGATGTCCTCAGTCTTGAGACTGTCAGAAATAAATATAAACACTTGGCCTGGAACAATCTAACTTTATGGTCTGTTTGTGTATGTTAGCATGCTCAGCATGTAGGTATCAGGGCTGAACTTGTTGGAAATCTTCATAGGATGGATACGAAGTGTTTTCACGAGCAACTGGAATGTATTCCGATGAGAATAGATTAAAGAAATGGAACACATCTCTTTTCATTTTTGGGTGGGGGAGGGGGGGCGAGTAAAAATTCTGCAAAAATAGGTAGGATGACTGTGATATAACCTATGATGTATTCTGACTTATGAATATTGTTCCTTTTCCTTTTGAACGAACATCTACATACACACATGCAGATATATATGCATTCCATGCACAAGTTTAGTTTTTATTATGTTTCACAAAGAAGTCACAGGGAAAGGATATTCTTGCAAAGTTTTTATTGAGTCCATTGGTGACTTCAACATTCAAAAGAAAACAATACAGGTCAGTGAAACCCTGGTGCCTTAATAATGCTTACAGCAAAACAACATAAGGTACATCACTGAAATCCAATGAAAATAGGCAATAATAATTAGTCCCAGTAGAGTACAGAACAGAGCTTAACATTGTAGAAAGCTAACCATACATATATTAGGTATGTTCAATTTTAGTTGATTAGGATATTAAGTAAAACAATGTATCTTCGACTTATTTCTTGTGATATTTTAACACTGCTTCCATTGTTACTCAATCTTGGAATTGCATCGAAACCATAAATGGCAAGTAGCTTAAGTCTTAGTATAGAAAGTGTCTGGATTCGGGACCATGTGTCTACAAGTGGTCACATGGTCAAGGATTCAATGGCAGTAAATTTTGTATACACTTGAATTTGTTCAGTTCATCCTAGGGACATAACTAGGCACCAGGGTTTCCTTCATATGATACATAAATATTACACATGCCTTTACAAAATGATCAAGTGTTCACAGAAAAAATATTACTAACATCATCCCTTCTTGAAAACCAAAGTTGCTATTGTAGACATTCTATTACCTTATTCAGTCTTCTTACCTGACTTAACTCATCATGAATATTCAATATTTAAATCTCTTCAAAGCACCCTTTAAGAGCTGCTCCTTGCAACCTCCAAAAAAAAACACACCTTATGAAATTATCCTGGGTAACATCACCAGGTTTGCCTCAATATTTTCGGGGCAATATTTTCAAACTGGAATTAAAAGGGATTCCAGGTAAGCTTAGGTTACCATGACAATATTCACTGGGCCTATGAGCTTTTATTCTCTTCTCAGTTGTAGCCCATAGACAAGATCAATGAATCAACCTTTTTTTCCCTTCTAAACTTACTGCTTTAATGCACAGTTGTATTATGCCATCCAGATGTTTTCATTAACACAAACAGTTTCAACAGATATTGTTTCACACCTTTCATAAAATATACTTTTCATGTTTCCTTCAAGCTTGCACCTTACCAGTTGGTAGGTCAAGTCACCAACTAATCTGAGTTAAAGTCAAACTTAATACATAGGCAACCCACACTCTGCATGTGTAATCATGTGACATCAATGAAATAATAATTGCAATTATGAACATAAGATTAGATTTTACCCTGGCTGCTTGATTGTATTACTATCAACTTAATGTGAACTAATGCAGCAATAAAATTGTGTTGCCCTAACTTGTCATAAAAGGAGTGTCATAGAAAAGGGAATTGGGAAGTTTTAGTTCCCCTAACCAATTATATTAGTGTCTCTAAGAGTGAGTACCGTGTCCCTCTTGACCTAGGTCAATGTGGACACTAAACACTAAATAAAGAGAGATTGAACTTTATGCTTCCAATACACTTTCATCAATCTTGCATACTTCAAACCTGAAAGTTTAGGGTGAATGGTGTTTTAACCTACCAGCAAACTTAATCTGGCAAATTAACAGTTTTAAGATATCAGACATGACGATTCAGTTAGACCTATTTATCGAACATTCAAAACACTGATCGACTTTGCATCCTTCAAAGTTTTCAATTAATTCTTCACTAGAAATGATTAGGCACTAAGAACATGATGAAATCCTACCCCCACTCCCCACCCATTTGCCCCAATTCTACTCACAAATAGTTTTGAATTTCTCTGACACATTTGGACAATAATACCCTTTATTGTCTGTTTCACAAACCACCCCAAAATGAACATTTCTCCCTCTCTCCGTTTATAGAAAAATTAAATGACATATTGAACTCCTTGAGAAAAATTTCCATCTTGAACATCAATACTTTGTGGTATGCTACAAACTACTCTGCAGTTTTCAAACAAGGAGGGAGAACACCCCCTTTTTTCTACCTCATTTAAAAATGAATAGAACAAAGAAAAAAACACAATGCAGTGCAGTGCAATTTACTTACTACATGAAAACAATAGGGAAAAACAATGACATCAATTGTGTTGTGACACAATAGACTAAATGGCTTCCTTTCCCAAATAAAACGAGAAACGTTTAATGACTTTGGTGCAACATCTTTTCTTGCCTCTCTCTCCACATTAACAACAGCAATTTGTAGATTTGATGTGTGGCTTACCTCTTCCCTTGTTTGAAACTTTCAACAGAAGATCAAAAAGGCACAATTTTAACAAAATCAGAATGGCAAATATAACTTGCTTTTCTAAAGAAAAGTAACCAATTCTCAATCCTTTTCTTTTGTACTACAAACTATTTTCCCTGCACATTCATCCTTTTTCTTGGTTTCTAAATAAACGTATTCATTCATGTTCAAAATCCTTTGTCAAATTTAGCTTTAGTTAATCCACATCTGTTTCTTCTCAGAGGATATTCTCTTACAGGAATTAAATAGAAGAAACATCAATTTTCAAGAAATCGTTTACAAAATTAAATGAACCTGTCAAGAATAACAGGAAAAAGATTACCAATGTCTCTTGGCAACTTAACGGGACTGTCACTCATGAAATATTAAATTATCCAAAAATATTCGATTTAGTACCTTCTGGAAAAAAAAACACGTTCTTGTTGATGTTCGTTTATACATGGACAAATAAACTATGCCTTTCAGGGAACTTGAACTGAGGATCTAACAGACTTTATATCAACCCTGCTGATCGAAGCAGCAACTTATCTTCACTGCAACAATGCTTCACCAAACTGAACATCAAAACCTTACATCACTTCACATTTTTCTTGAATAAGTGACAACTTTTTACTTTCTTTTCCTCTACAACTATTCCTCTTCAAATAAAAGTAGCACACAAATGATTATCAAAACAGGAACGGAAGCAGCAACAAGTTTCAGAAGATGTAAAGTTTATCATCCTAGGGACCAACATAATTCAAATCTTGTTCAGGGTTGTTCAGCATAATATCAATTTTTACCAGTCACACAGAAACAAGACCGCAAATGCCTGACTATGACAATTTTGCACAAAAGAAAAAGTCATCTTCTCTGAAAAATAGTTTCTTGAACACAATTGCAGAATTTGATTATTTGGAGCAAAACAAAAAGCAAGAAACTAAAAATGATTCAAATCATATCGCATCTGAAGAAGACTTGGCTTCCTACATACAAATTTTTACTTCTTAAAAAAAAAAAAAAAGTTCATTTTCCACCTGTTTTTTCAGACACTCCTCTCCCTTGCGGATAATCTTTCATTTTAACAGTACACGTGTACTATCGAATACATTTTTCGTTCAGGTACGCACCACAATCCTTTACTTACAACATTTGCACCATGCCTTCATTTCTCCCCTAAAATAATAGTAATAACATTTAAGCAAAACTGACACAAGCCGAATAGGAATTACAAGCCAGAACACAATATCACACAAGCTAAACAAGAAGGAAAATATTTCTCAAGTTTTTACCACTCTGTAAGCTGCAACTATTTGCAGTGTTAACAATTCCTAATGTTTTTTAGTAAGTCCCAGAATGCACTTTTTCCTAATTTACTGTCTGCTGAGTCCAATCTATCTCAATTTCTTGCTATGCACACAGTTCAGTTTAGAAGTTGTAACAACTTCAACCAATTAACTACTGAGTGCCATACTTGTTTCATATTACATATTAAGTTCACATCTGTAGAGAAAAAAAAAATTCTGAATAACTGTCTTCATAAATTTCAAAGAGGGGGAAAAAATGTAATATATTGTGAACAGAACTTTCAATTAATCTTTTTCAAAATTTTGTAATTTTTAACAACTTCAACACTCGCTTCTTCAAATCTTGAAGGTTCCAACTTTAGATGTTAAAATGTTTCAAACCAATCTGACTACTGGCTACAATTCCATCTCTACAATAAGGAATTAATTTTCAAGGGCCTGGTCCTCTCCATCTACGGGAAGTTGCATTCAATTTCTATGAGATCGTCACGTCTCCAGATATCCCTTGAAGCAATCTCAAATTTTATGCCTCGACGGTACCCTCTTCTTTTGCTCCAGTCTGAAAATAGAGAAAACATAAGACACATTGACTCTTTCTTTTTTTGGTAGAAAAGCATTTGTTTTTGCTCAAAAATCAACCACCATTCTCTTTCCACCTAATGAACAATAAACTTTTAATTAATTATTGAAATACTAGCAGGAAAAACATTTTGCCAACTGTGTTAGCATTTAAGGCCTATTCATATTGAATTCGGGTATAACTTAAAAGTCCTTTACACAACAACAATTACCTTGCAAAAATAAACTTCTATCAGCACAAGTTGTAATATCCTTGAATAATTATCCATGTATTATTAATCCTTTAATGTATTAAACTGACTCTTGTTTAGTGCAAAAATTTATAAAAATACTTGAACGACACTTCCATTGTCATTCTCTCTAAGTCTGCATTTCAAACTATGCCTACTCTTGACACCAGTTTAACCTTTCAAAATGCCAAATGTTCAGTTACTTTCATTTATTCCAAAGGCTTCTCCGCATGGGATTAAATATCGTTTCGAACAAGGTCATGTCACTGCTAGTAGCTGGTAGCCAGTAGACTGGGCAATATATCTCCTTCATACCGGCAATCATGCTACAGACAAATGTCATAAACTTTCTGACTATATCCTACACCACAGTATGGACTTGGCTGTACATGATCGATAAAATCCATACTCAACAAGACCCACCCCACTGATGAAATATCATATAACTGATCATACAAAGCTACATTATTGTTGGGGCTAGTACGGGAGTCGTAATGCCAGTTGCATGCTTGGCATAATTAATGAAATTCAATAATGTTGATATTTTTATTTCCATAAAAGCGCAGAGTTAATGGACGTTCAAGGCCAAGCAGGTGTTGGGTTGACAGCTTACGTCAACAGAGCTGACAGATGAGAAATCAGGTTCGAGTGTACATTTCGACAGAGTTATGCAGTGAAATTAAAAAATTACACAAAAACTAGAGCAGCAATGATGCAAAACTTCACATATTCAGACGCGAAATGCACAAATGGAGGACGTTTTTCATACAGGAGCAACATTGCAAGACATACATTTTATCCAGACAACCTTCTGCTATGGTGCTCTCCTTGTGAATAACCTATTGTACTTTTGTAAAGCATAAAGTAGTCAAGTACTACTTTGTTTTCTTTTCTACTGCTCAAGATGGTTGGACAAGTTCTTAATAACTAAGTGATAAGAAATTTACATGTATGGCTTCTGTAAGCTGCTAACTCTGCACAGTCACCTACTTTCAGCATAGTTACATCAGATGGATGCAACCTTTTGATTTTTTTGAGAAGCAAGCCCCAAGTTCTGTACAAACACTCACAACTAAGCCCATGCAAACATAATGAAAAACATTATAGGATGAATATTTTTCTCTCCCTTTCAAAAAACCGGAACCTCATCTCAAAAGAAATTCCAAAACTTTTTGGAATCTTATAGATTGTTTGAAAACAAATGAAAACATAACAATGAACCGCCAGTTGTGAATCTTCGGTAAAGAGCTAACAAGATTCCTATGATATTACAGAGATTATCATGCTTAACATATTCAAAGGTGATTTTCCAAATTTCCCATGATTTGTTTGGCTAAACGTCCATTTACTCATCGTCTGCAAACATTCTTGCAACTGTAGTGCTCAGTGAACACAAAGCATGTTGTTCAACTGCAACTACTTGTAACGTTACATTTCCCTGTGTAGAGGATAGTGACGTTTCTGTTATAGGCCATCACATGTGTGGACTCAAATATCATATCATTTCTCATTGTTGTCACAAGAAGCGCCTGGTACGAAGTTGCATTGTTTGTGAGACAATAACATAATATTCGAATCATTGTTTTGATCACAAATGTTATGAGTTGAACATGAACTTTATGGAAAGCTAAAAACATCTCTGATACTGAAAAGGATTTCTCATCTCACAATACAACATTCCTTCTCTCAGCATTGAGTGTTACTAAAGTATAATGTGCATCCATACCGCACAGTCATTTTCTTTGTTGCAAACTTGCAAAACTTCCCACGGTCTTTTGGATAACATGCTTCAGTTATAGTTATTTTGTACAACATTTGTGTGTTAACTACTTCAAACACCATCAAAGTATCACAGCGTATCCGTAGCATTTTTTCACAGATGCTATGTTAGGGACTCGTATACCATACAGTAATGTACCTTGCATGCAGTTCAGACCTGCAATTTGATGGTCATTTTATTGTTGAATATTAGTTAAAAGGTTTCATCATTGTATGCCACGATTGGCCAGAAGCCAAATGTGTCATCAGGGGTCATTATAATTTATAACTAAGTATTGTGTGTTCAGGTAGAGGAATTTCAAAGAGTATGTTGTCATGGAGGACTGCAGGGATGCAACTTTTTCTGAGCGGACAAATAGTTAAGGCTAATTTGAATAACACTTTATATAGGCTTGTGTGTTAGGATACACACGCACCAGTCTAGCCAACGAATAGGCCTATTCATGAATAAAAGTCTGAACAAAAAATCATGGTATGAAAATATGTCAGCAAACTTGATTCAAACCCTTGTTGTAGAAAATGGCCCAAAGAATCAGTCATGAGATATTTGACCATTGTATTGTTGTATTGTTATTTTGACACAAAACCTTGCTTAACTTAAATTTTTTGAGTTAACACACTGAATACTACACTATGGCTGTTTACAATAGGTCGAAAGGAAGTCTAAACACCTTGGCAGTTATATGCTTCTTCGGTGGAAATGTCTTTCCAAAATGTCAAACAATCATAAATTATGGATTTGACGCTCATCATATCAGCACCAAAAGGCTCTTGTGTCACTAACCAGAGTGTGGGTTAAACTCTTTGAATACAGCTAAATAAAAAGTATGTTAAAATTGTAGGAATTTTACCCTCTTATACTTTTGTCGAGGCCTAATTAAGTTAGGCTAGTCCTAACAATGACACAGAGATTGTACATGGATTTTGCATGCACCCTCATTTCTTTACATTTGTGTACATAGGACAAACTTTTTATTTCTTCTTTCTGTCATTGATAATTTAGCTATTTAGGATAACTTTGAAATAGCAATCAAAGAGCATACTTGAGAAATTTACTCATTTCCATGGTAGAATCAAGGTTTTGTGATTTCCTGATCGTGGAAAATCTGATATAACTCGAATTAAGTTGTCCCTTGTGGTAACTGCATTTTCAAACACTGAGCAAAATCATTGAGGGAAATGGTTGGGATAAATTGCAAACTATGATAATAATGGTAGCAGAGTACTTTGAACTGGGTAAAAGTGAAGTAAATATTTTCATGTTTTGGCACAGCTTGAATACTCAATGCTCATATGAGTGGAAATGCCTGATACATTTCTGCATACACATCAGGTAATTTTGGAGCAATTCTTGGGGGAGATTTTGTTTGCTTGCCATGTCTGATTGACGAGAGACCAGGATTTTTCAGCTGCCGCATCAATGTTAGAGTGTGCTGTGGTTTGACAGTGACAGTCAGCGGGCCAAGCTTAAGCATAAAGAATATTTTTGTTTTGGCAGCCTCTGCAGTAGTAATTACAAAGGTCTAAGGTCCAGTGACTCCAGTCGATAATAAATATCACAACTTGAGCATCATACAAGTTGGAAAATAATCTATGCAAATATGTGAAGTATCCCGTTATTTATGACTGTCCTCAGGCAGTTAATAAAAGGTACGATTGACACACAGGCGATAGACCCGAGGACCTACTTAACTGTTCTGAAGTGATGAGATTGTATAGTGGATGTTGTTTATGGATAAGTATACACAACTACTGATAGAGTTGGGAGGTGGGGGGAGGAAAAAATTAGAAAATTATATAAAGAGCCTAAACTTCTGTTTCAGTTTGCAAATAATCATTCAGTATTAACTCTTTGATAATTCAATGGTGTTTACAGTATTCTCAGGCTCTATTGGAAAACATTCCCAGTACATAAAAGAGAACACCGTTCCCAGTACATAAAACAGAACACCATACCAGTACATAAAACAGAACATTCCCAGTACATAAAACAAAACACCATTCCCAGTACATAAAACAGAACACCATTCCCGGTACATAAACAGAACACCATTCCCGGTACATAAAACAGAACACCATTCCCAGTACATAAAACAGAACACCATTCCAGTACATAAAACAGAACACCATTCCCAGTACATAAAACAGAACACCATTCCCAGTACATAAAACAGAACACCATTACCAGTACATAAAACAGAACACCAATCCCAGTACATAAAACAGAACACCAATCCCAGTACATAAAGCAGAACACCAATCCCAAAACAGAACACCAATCCCAGTACATAAAACAGAACACCAATCCCAGTACATAAAAGCAGAACACCATTCCCAGTACATAAAACAGAACACCATTCCCAGTACATAAAACAGAACACCATTCCCAGTACATAAAACAGAACACCATTCCCAGCACATAAAACAGAACACCATTCCCAGCACATAAAACAGAACACCATTCCCAGCACATCAAATAGAGCACCATTCCCAGTATATAAAACAGAACACCATTCCCAGCACATCAAATAGAGCACCAAATCCAGTACATACATAGGATGGTAGGTTTGCACATTACCAAGCTTTCAGCAAACTTAGGACATGTTAAAACAGAGTATATATACTCTTCACTGACCTTGTCTCTCTTCAGATCATTATTCCCGTAGCCACCACTTCGCCAATTTCTGGAAGAACTAGTCATATTTCTCTGACCTCTGGATTGTCCCCCGTAGTAGGAACGGTTGTCCCGGTAATTATTGTACCCACCGCGATATCCTCCCCTGTAACCTCTGTACCCTCCGTTGTAACCACGATACCCTCCTCTGCCTCTACCTCGACCTCTACTAGATGAAACACCAAATGTCTCAACGTTCATCTTACGCTCATGGCGCCAATTGTTACGCTCTCTTCTGCAACGAGACAAAAAAAACAACAAAACATTGTCATACCTTCCTTTCGTTTTCTACTTGTTAGTTACCTGTCTTGATCAAGAGACCACTAATCACTTATTCGAAGGCAGGTTCGTTAATCAGTTACTCGTGTTAAATCCTTCAAATTATTGAGCGTTCTAAAAAAACGGCAATAGGAGAGTAAACAAGAGTTTATTCAAAGGATACAAATACCATGCACAGATAAACACAATATGGTTTGGCTACAGAAAGTAAATAAAAAGACGTACCCTCCAGTTGATTCACATGAGATGTTATCAAAGAAAGATTTATCTGGGTCGTAGGTTTCTTGATCTTCCTCTTCATGAAGTTCACTCGGCTGGGTCTCATTACCAGAGTCTTCCTCCTTCTTTGTCTCGCCGTTAACTGAAAGACAAATCCAATGATATAACTGCTCAGTACGACACAAGACACTTACCCATACAACCAGGAAGAAATTTAACGATAAAATATGTCTAAGAAATAGTAACCACAAATATGTGAGAGTGTTGGTCGTTCATCTTGTAATGGTATTGATGCACTTCCATTGTACACAGTGCCAAGCTATTGCAGTATGGTTCGCCATCTATGGTCACCATTAGCTTTGTGCGGTAGTGCAAAATTCCCACAACCGGTAGTGTTGCAAGATGAATCACGGTATCGTAACTACTACCAGGATTTACCTCAACATTTCATCTACGGTTCAAAGCACTTAGTTACGAAACTGTCAATATCATACATTCCATGGCAAAGCCTAGGTCATGTACATACTCTCACATAAAAAAATAAATAAACTGTAAAATATATATAAGGCCCACAAATCTGGGCCCAAAGAATGTGTCCCAAAATAAATTTGAGGTGGAAAAAAATTTGGACCCACTTGGCCCAAAAATTGTAGACCTAATTGTTGTTGCAAAGAACATGTACAGATTATGTAGTTACATCACCATACCATGTACAAACTAAATCTGACATACAGCTGCAGAGAAACATACAGTTGCAGAGAAATTTATAAATTGTTTATAGCAAGCCTGGCCCACTTGTTATTACTCAAGAGACACATCTACTCAGCATTGGGCATATATATACCAAGTACGAAATTGATTCAAATTGTGTTTGCTGAGATATCATGTTTACAAGCCTTTTTCAACGATTTCCGATTAAGCTCCACACACTCGTGAATGTTTATAAACATTGTTGCTGCAAAGAACGTGTAGTTACATTACCATACCAAGAATGAACTAAATCGGGCATACGATAGAAGCGATATTGATATTTTAAGAATTTAAAGTTAAGCCCTGCCCACTCATTAATATGCATGATATCACCACCACAAACAATAAGGATCATCTACTGACCCTGACCAACATATATACCAAGTATGACATCAATCACATATTTCATTCTAGCTTTCAAGCTAGGACGCTACATACATACATACACACACATACGCCAACTTGACTGCATAGGTTCCAATGTATGCAAAGCATCCGAACCAAAAAGGGGCAGATGACAATTCCGAAACCATGAAGATATGTAGCATAGGCTTTATCTCTTTACCACGATGTATATATAGGTTAACTTAATCCATGGTACTTAACTTCCTGTATTCACTTGTGTTGCAGTATCACACCAGCTGTTCTGATTATTTTTCATGTCTAATAACAAATGCCAGCCCAAGGTGTTCTCAATGACTTGAGAGAGAGTGAAGACTTTTTCAATCACTTGATGGACATAAATATAAAATCTCCCAACAAAATACCAATATTTTGCAATGTTTAGGAGAAATCCCCTGGATGGTTTCATCAACCAGGAATGACTCCCTTATGTACGTCAACTATCTGTTTCATCACACAGACTTCAACTATGGACTTTTTAAGTAATAAGGATGGATGGAGTTGCAATATTCAGTAATTGTCTTACCAATCTTGAGCTTCTGAAATTCATCCTCTAATGCCTTCTTATCTAGCTGTGCGTTATCAAAGTCAAAGTCGTTGCCTACAGCTATGTTTTGTCCTGCACCGCCTCTGCGGCCGAAACCTCTTCCTCCCCGCGCTCTGCGAGGTTGTCCTCCTAGAGGGAAGAATATCATATTGTCGAATGCATCAGGACAACTTCCAAATAACAAATGCTACAACAATCCCGGTCCTCAAGCAACAAAAGTGTGTGCTAAGTAGGCCAACATGCTGTAGTATGTGAATTATATCCCCGATCCTGTGACCGTTAGTTTAAAAATTCATTTCAATTTAGTTGAAATAGCTGCATGTCAAGGACGCTGGCAAGTATTTCATTACTGTTTAAATTATGTGAGATTGCTTCTGTTCTACTTGACAAATAATAATTGTAAAAAAAAGATGATATTACACAGAGTAGACATCACAATAGCACATACCTTACATCGGGCTTGTACATGGTCTGCCTTCTATAGTTTGCACTCTAAAACCTACACAAGGCTTCAAACCACCAACACTTGAATAATAGCAATACATATAGGGAGTGCTGTTTTCTTAGGAAGAATTATAGCCATCCCTTGCTTTTCTACTGATGGTGAGTATCAAGCGGTAACTATAACAGCAAACTATGTCATGATGCTCACTGTCTATGATAACTAAGGACTATCAATTAAACTGCTGTCACAAAAGGTAGAGCACAAGCACACGGGAATTTTCCTTTCTTTCTTCCTTCCAACATCGGTATTGATGTTGGGATGTAATATATCAGATATTGAT
>KN889609.1:3087-14161 GCA_000934455.1 Apostichopus parvimensis | reverse complement strand
ACAATAGCACATACCTTACATCGGGCTTGTACATGGTCTGCCTTCTATAGTTTGCACTCTAAAACCTACACAAGGCTTCAAACCACCAACACTTGAATAATAGCAATACATATAGGGAGTGCTGTTTTCTTAGGAAGAATTATAGCCATCCCTTGCTTTTCTACTGATGGTGAGTATCAAGCGGTAACTATAACAGCAAACTATGTCATGATGCTCACTGTCTATGATAACTAAGGACTATCAATTAAACTGCTGTCACAAAAGGTAGAGCACAAGCACACGGGAATTTTCCTTTCTTTCTTCCTTCCAACATCGGTATTGATGTTGGGATGTAATATATCAGATATTGATCATATAAGTTTTAGAATCTATTGGTTTATGTATAAACCACCTTCAAAACCCCAGCCTACCTATTACTGATAGTATTGATGTTGGGATGTAATATATCAGATATTGACATAAGTTTTAGAATCTATTCCTTTATGTATAAACCACTTTCAAAACCCTGTCCTACCTCTGTATGGTTGTCGATCGTTCCGTCTGTAATCCCTATAGCTGCTGTCCCTGGTGTCCCTGCCATCTCTGTTGCCATCTCTGTTGTCTCTGCCATCTCTGTTGCCATCTCTGTTGCCATCTCTGTTGCCATCTCTGCTGTCTCTACCATCTCTGTTGCCATCTCTGGCATCTCTGTTGTCATCACCCCCACGATGCTGAGAATCTCTGTAATCTCTCTGGTTGTGTACCTGGTGTTCACGATTGTCTCTTGGTCTCTGCGAATCTCTGCTGGTCTGACGTTGGTAGGACCTCTCCCCGTGCTGCTCTCGCTCTTCTCTAGAACCTGAATCATAAAAGAGAGATTATCAGTCTCGTATAACGTGCGACATCTCTGACAACACATCAATGTGTGGTTCTATAGAGCAATGTCACCAGTACTTCCACTTCATGTGACAAACACAAGACTCTTCTATTACATTGGCAGAGAGTATAAGAATGTGATTTTCTGGACTGCCATGGCACCTCTTTCACCAGAAGAGAGGTCTTAGCAGCATAACAAGCTGATGCAACAATCAATTATAAATATGTGTGGAACATCACATTTTCTCTGACCAAGTTTTTACTTCTGCTATACTTCTTAAAATATTTTACCTGTCAATATTAACCTCTGACAAAGAAACATGTTATGCAGTATTTCTATGGGTTGCACATCTAAATTGTACACATTCTGTGAAGTGCTTACATCCTTATCATTGCTAAGCTTCCATACACCACTCATTCAACACTTGCTTTGCAAAGGTCACATATTTCTCCTTTTGGTTTAGATTCATTCCTTCGGTTTAATATCCACAGTGCTCTTTATTGGCCTTCATTCCCATTTCTAACTTTCTTTGCTGTAACTTCTGGGATGTAAAAATTCAAGATCTATTCCTTCCACCCCTGGACAAGGATTTTATGAATAATTTTATTTGTCAACAGACCTTGACAATTCCAAACAGCTACAGCTGTGATACAGATTTCGATGTTGTTCTTACACTTACACTAACCATCTCAAACAAAATAATAACCTGTCTAAAATGTCATATTTGTCAAAACACCAGTTGCATGACTAGCTTGGCTTTGAGTGGCTGATATCATGTCATGTGACTATTCCCCAGTCTCTTTACTGCTTGAAATATACTACATTTCCTTTTAAGGTGATCTTTATTTTGGTAGACTACTTTTCCAAACCTACCAAGAATGGAATAAATGGATTATCAAAAAAAATAATAATAATGCAAATAATGATACCAAGGCATCTGTCACCAAATCACTGGTTATAAGCAGATATTTCTTGACTGCGATTTGCTTCCTGATATGCTGTCACCATTTTGTCACCGAACACATTTCAAAACATGATTGACTATGATTAACATGATTAACTATGTTTAACTATGTGCACAATTAACTATGTGCATGATTAACTATGTGCACAAAACAGAGGTAAACCTTTGCTTCTGTAAAACATAACATATTTACTTTTTCTCTTTTGGTTGGATCCTGATCTTGATCGTTTATCTCCTTCTTTGCTCTCATCTGACCGACCTCCTTCAGATGTTCCCTGCTTCTCTGGAGAGATAGGGCCAGATGCCTGCACTGCTTGCTCCATGGTGGGGGACCGCCTAGGCAGTGGTGGTGAGGCCCGAACTCCAAAACCTTGACAAACAAGAGTAACAGTAGCTATATCAATTGGATAGTTTATGACTAGACCAGAATCCTACCATTGTCATTCATTATGAAGAAGTAATTGAGCAGGGAGAAAACTGAGGCCTTTCTAGGCTTTGGCTAGTAAACAAAACTCTTGGGACTTGATTACAACTCCCACACATTTGGGATGCAAAATTTGACTACAGAATAGTCTTCCTATCACTATCTTCATGAAGGATAGTGTGCAGAGAGAACCACTGTCCTCAGGTCAAGTGAAAACCTGTGTGTCAAGTGAGAATCTGAAAATTCTTCAAAACATTTGTATGAAGCAATCATCAAGATAACAAACATCTTTCAAACCTCCTCAAACATGCACAATGTGTGAAGTAAAACCGATTTTAATGTGCACAATGCTCTGACAATCATTCATGAAACACTTTGTCTTTAAGAGGTCATCACCGTAATCTGACAAGAGTATAATTTTCGATTTTCCATGTTAACAAACACTCATATCCTACTATTGATAGTGCATGTGACAAAAAAGCCTAACCAGATTTGTTATTTGTGAAGAAAACTGCTTTTACCAAAATGGCAGATCATCATGAAATGTGGATTCGATCATTATCATATTGTGCCTTGTGACACTACTTTTACTGACTTTGAACAGTTATGTCTGCATGTACAGCAGAGGATTTCTAAGCATTCATAAATTTCAAAAATTTCAAAATCCCCAAAACTTACTGGTCTGGGTTTTTTATGAACTGTACGATACTTACCAGTCTCCATTCTATATATGCACTCATATCAACCAAGCCTACAAAAATTGGTAACATTAACTAAAAAAATGGTCCAAAAATTGAGATCTACCCAGGATTCCCTACTTAAGCACAGTGTTCACAAGGTGTTCTTCTTATGACCTGTGCTAACCATTCACCAGACACAATGTGCTTCTTAATCTCTAAATATAAATGATTTGATCTATCGGTTACCATGAAGACCTGCACCAGGTGGTCCGGGTGGGCCGGCAAAATGTGATGGGACCATAGGAGCAAATGGGTGGTGTCCTAGAGGAGCATAGGGTGATCCATATGGCCCAGGAGGCATTGTGGGCGGAGGCAAACCAGAGGCAGCTGTGGTTGTGGTGGTGCCAGAATGCTATAGATGCAAAAAGAGAAGCAAAGCCACTTCATTCAGGAACCTTGTACCACTAATTTAGCAAATATGTTCAAGTCCTCCCAATAATTTATGAACAATCAAAAGATACTTGTAGTAAACAAAACAAAAAAACCTCACAATATTTACTTTCCTATTTTTTCAAAACTACACACTCTAATGACACCTTTACCTAACCTGTCCTTAATTCTGAATGCAATATACATACTATGCTCAGTGTATTGTGTTTCATGCCATTAATTTCTCAGACAACATTTTTCTGCAGAATACATCTTGCCCTCTACAATATAACTATAATAGCCTACATTACAGTAAGGCGGAGTTATGTCTACATTACATGTCTACATTACAGAAAGGCGGAGTAAGAAAAAACATGTTTTTATAAAAAGAGAGAAGGATCCTTTTTCTAGAGCATCACTTTGTCTACTCAGAAAGTAGGTGACAGTTCAAAGGATCTGAAATCAGGTTTGAATGGCACATTTTTACCATTTGCAAATAATAGGGGGGAGGGGGGGGGGGAGAGAGAAGGTGGGGCTAAAAAGGATGCTGTCAGGGATAAGAAACATGTTACTTTTTTAATTCAACCTAACATAATGACAATATTTACAAATAATTCCAATTTCAAGAACACTACTGCCCTGCCTGGAAAATTTGTTGTATTTGTTCAGAAGCTGAGCACTAAATATGAGAAACACCGTTACTCCATACCTGCAAAATGGCTGGATCTTGTGGTAGCGTAGAGCTTACTGGAGGTGAAGGGGCCTTTGGTGGTTCAGCTACATGGAGGTCCTTGATATCATATCCTCTGAACACAATGAAGTTGTATATTTCATTGGTCTTAGCCACAGGTTTAGTGGTGGGACGATTCTCTGTGCCAAACGATCCCACTGAGGAGAAGGAAAATAGAATGATATTAGAGATATGACAGATGCAAAAATTAATGTATTAAAACAGCTTTTAAACATGCACTCCTCAAGAGCTTTACATTAGAGGGAAAATCCACGCTGTAAAGTTTCTTCTACAGGCAACAACCAGGATCTTCATGGGAAACACAAAGTTTCAGCTAAAGTTTTTTCTTGACCAGTCAGAACATTTTATAAGTTGAAGCAGTTGTCTGCATCTGTATCATGTTTTTTTTTGCCATTATAATTGTGCTTTCTGTATAAATGCATTTAAAGGACGTTTTCAACTTATAAGATTAAACATCGACAATGAATTAACCAACTAGATATACCTAAGATTTGATATCACTGTCATATATGTTCACATAATTACCAAACCGTGCCTCTGTAAATATTATCCAAGTGCGACTCCTTAAACTTTATAATATCTTGTGTGGCATTAAGTTATTATTAACTGTAAACTGATAAATTAACGGATCTTTCAATAAGCTGGCATATTTACAATCAAGTTCACAAATCAAATGAGTTTTTCTCTTTCACAACATTTCAAATAGAAGGCAGTTGCCAATTTATACAGAACTTTTCTATTTTAAAGGAAAGTGTTGTGCAGATATCGCCAATATCAGTTTTGGCTGATATTGAATATTTCAATCCCGATATCGGCCCGATACCGTAATCGAAACTGAGACTAAAGAGATGAGTTTTAAGAACAGATAATTCAATCATCGCAAGTAATAAGATGTGGCTTTGCTATGTAAAAAAAAGTTCAATATCGGTTGCAGATATCGGCAAAGGGGCTAAATTTACCGATACTGATACGCCATCGATATTGCAAATATTGACCAATACCGATATTACAAATGATTATCAGCCCAGCACTATTAAAGGACAGCAGTAATGACAATCTTGCTGATTTTGCTCAGTGGGTTAGTTCTATACTTCAGCTCTGTGATTTCATCAATGGTTTGAACAAACTCTGCCGTAAATAGAGAGAATTATACTTCTAAAGGTGGGTAGTCAACATGCTCAAAGCAACAAGATATTGCAGGTATTCCGGCATGCGCTGAAGCTGTATAATTCGGTTAAACGTGTTGAATAATCCCTGAAAATGTCTCAAAATACAAAATTGGTTTCTTAGTTTCACTGCAGGAATTTGTCTAATTTGTTAAGGCTTTGTAGATAAAAATTACGATTGAAAGAGTTGTTACATTTTGACTAACAAACAGCAATTACAGTATCCATCAGGGCAGCTAGGCTACATATGTAACACAGTACGCGCATTTATTGAACACACAAAATTACTGTATTCTACCATACACTTATACTGTTGAATTCTGTATCTGCGCCTTGGCTACATAACGTAGATGATTTAGTTTTGCCTCATCTTTCTTTCGGGAAATCACCAATATGAGTGTCGCCTGAAGTTAGGCTAAATGCATCCAGCGAGAGGGCTTGCCAGCTGGAAGACACTTAAACTAGAGTGTCCGGCCTAAATGCCAGACGTCTGACCAGCCTAAAATGTCCAGGTTGCCTAACAAATTTGGCTAGGACTACCTAGTCCCCGGTCCCTAGGCCTTATTTATGGACAAAGCCTAGGCTAGGCCTACCCTAAATTAGGCTTAAGTTTAGAATAATTGTTACTGTGTTAGGCTAGTATTTTGCCTGAATGTTGGAGGGACATAAAGAAAAAATCTGTTTCAGTTCTTAAGGCTGGGAGCAAGCAGCACATAGCCTTGGCTAATTTGCAGAGTGCATATTGTCATACTCATTATTTGGTAACCTAGGCTAGGTCTGTCTTCTGTACATTAATTACTACAATAGTATAACACTATCCCTACAGGCCTATCTACAGTATCTCACCCCGAGAAAGGGTTACCGTCGACTTCTCAGTATCAATGGCGTACAAATAACCTTCATAACGAATATCTGACTTCGAAATGAGGCTTATTTTACTGCCAAAATATGGAGTCATGTTAGCCATGATTGAATTCTCTACGATGACACTGAATCATGAAAGATTTTAGTCGGATTCCTTCTCTGCATACGAACGAAATTGCGTCACTGAAATACGAAGCTGGCGGGTATGGTATAGAGGGCGTTTTACGTCTTGAGTAAGTGCAACCAAGGCCAGCCACTATCATTGGTTTTACTCACTGATCTCTACACTAACTTAGTGTAGAGATCAGTGGTTATACTCCACGACCCAAGCAAAAAACGAACCTGAGAGAACAGTGTGATACAAAAGACAGAGGGAGAAAGAAATAAACAAGAAACAGCAACGCCGTAGAAGCTCAGCTAAGCTTCTGTTTGAGAAATTTGTTTTGACTGGCAATATTTCTGAGCAGATTATCCATTTGTTTGTGCGAAAAATATAAGACATAGGCGGGATAATGGTGTAATTTACGTTCAACTCCCATCTCTTTTTTCCCCTGAAATCCTGTGACTATATGTCTCCCGAAATGGACTGATTTCAATGGTTGTTAGCCCTAATTACTGTATGGTGTTTACGAACCGCCCCTTGTTAGTTCCCGAAAAATGTCCCGATATTGTCTTATTCTGGGAAATTTCCTTGTGGAAACACCGTCACGAACTTATTTTACAGCAACGGGGAAGTAGCCTGCTATGACGCTCTTGACAGGCCTGGATGGCTGAGGTTGGTAATTTTCTGCATCGTCAAAACCAAATCTTCATGGAAGTTGTAGAGAAGATATGGATATTTTAACTTTGGTGACAGTTTATAATTTAACTTGGCAACAGTTGAGTGAATGATGTCATCGTTGCAATAGGAACTGAAAATGTGTTCTTGGTTTTCTTTATAATATTAAAGTAATTATAACAATCAGTAAATAATATATCTACAGAAAAAAACCCAGTTGCATTCTGATTAAATTTCTAATGCAGGAAACATTTACAGCTATAGATAAACGTTCCAAATTCCTCACATGGAATTAATATATATATTTATATATAAGAGGAAAGTAAAGCTTTTGAAATACATCTGTCGTACTTGAAAACATCACAACCAACCCACTGAGATGGTTAAGACCAGTCAAAGTATATGGCTATACATTCATTTAACCATACCTCCAGTGAGGAACAAGATATTGAGACCTGGTTTTCAAGTAACAGAGTGGAATATTTTGTCTTTGTAATCAGCGTTACGTTCTAAATAAAGCACCCAAAACACGACAGCGGACGTTTCTTTATCTTTTTCTTATCAATATTCAAAAGCCTACCAATTATGCCGTACCAAATATAATGTTATTGAGGGAATCGTTAGACGATTTTAAACATGGGAACGTCTAAAGGGTCGCTGTATCGTTTATACACTGTGCTGTGGGTATTGACCGCAGCTGTATGAGCTGACTGTACACTAGTGTCTAATTACCGACGGTAGCAAGCTGTGTGTGTATTTTCTGGGATCGATGGTGATGTCTACACTTCTGTTACACCTCATTCGAAACTAGGTCAGATTACCGGCATTAGACGTTTCTTTTTGCGCGAGTCTTCACACCCTTTAACCTTATCGTATATGTGGTGTAGTATAGTTTGCCTGCGTATCTACAAAATCCTTATTGTCGAATAGCGCCACAACTCTGCAAGCGAGGCACGATATCTGTGTATGACTGCATTGAGCAAAGTCGGTTCTTTGGCATTGCGTTACTAATTTGCGCAAATTTACAAACGCAGAAAACTGCTGACTGGTTGAATCGTTTCATAGTTCCAACAACGAATGTGAAGTCATTCATGATTTGGTCACGTGATATATCGAAACAAAATCGATCACATTTGCGCATACATACAGTGCCACGTATCACTTTAAAACTAAACGACTATTTGCTTACTGTCACCTATACGATTTTACATTGCGCTTCAGTACAGTTCGGATGATGGAAAGGTTTATTATCTGGGATTTGAAGTTATATGCATATACTATGATGATCGTACTCTCATAATGTAGACGTCTATCAGTCGTTTTGTATCCTGTTGTTGCAAGCCTTTCTCATCTCTTTGTCATCTCGATCGATCTTGCAACTGTTATACTTTACAAGTCCCAGTCCTTTCCAGTAAATCAAATGTCATTTTACCTATCACTTGCATTGCTTTACTTAATTGTCCTTACGTACCGATCTGTATAAGTTGTCTTGTCTTCCAACTGTTCCAAGAAGCTATTTTCATAGCTACTAACGCTAAGCAACAAAATACCTCTATCGATTTGATTTAGGTATAGCCCCGTGCCTTTCCTTGATGTCCCGTTATATGCGAAGAGTCACCTTCAACATGGAACGCCGTGAGGGAATAAAAATACCCACCACAAATATGTGCTGTTTAATGTAGGCCCTATATAATGTAAACGTTGAATACATTCTTTTGTAACTTTCGCCACGTCTGTAAATGAGAAAGGTCGGTCAGTACCCCAATCTAACTAACTTCAAAACAATAGCAAAAGGGTCCTAAAGTACTGTGGAACATTAGGTTAGTTGTTGGGGACAAAAGACCTGGTCGTGGCAACCCCTCATTCGAAGCTGTTCAACGTATTGATTTCCTATACCTTTGATCTGTGTACGTATACATGGCCATCCCTATACTGCCCCCTATACATCACAGCATACATTTTTGTGTGGCGTAGTATGATTGTGTATGATTGGTTAACTTCATTGTGAAAGCTGCGTATAGCAATTGGATATATACAGATATATAGAAATTATTTTACTGTCCTATAACCATGGAATTATCGAGGCGAGGAAAGGGATAATTTCATTTAATATTTGTCTTAAGTGATGATTCCTTGGATTATTAAACGATTTACTGTAAGTATAAAGCACATTTTCAGATCATTTTCAAATATCTTTGATTTCTGTTTATAAACTTAATGAAAGCTTAATTCAAGTTAACCATGAATGTATTTATAATATCTTGCCCAAATTTCATCATTGTAGTCAATATAGACAGCGGCGGAATGAAATAGGAAAACTCGAACTTTTATGATTCTTAAATTATGAAACTATTAGACAAAAGAAATTTTAAAATACATATCTTCTTAATATCACGTTAAAGTTACATTTAGTACACATCTCATTTTCGGAATATTTCTCATAAAGCGCCGCGAGCATGTGCAAACCACAAACAATTGAATACCACATTGAAAAAATTCCCCATATTTCTAAAACTACTTTAAGACCAATTTATTCATTCAGATAATCCAAGGAAGTACTTATGAAAGAGTTTCGACAATTTCGGGGAAAGGAAGTCAGTAATGATGGTGTTGTCAGGAAATCAACTGCACAAGCAATACTGCTCAATATTGTCTGTATAAACCGCACGTGTCTCATGTATAGATGTACTTTAAGGTTCGATGTTTGACCACTTTATATGGTCTTACAGTATATTAACAATTACAGGATAATGTTATGGTCGAAAAAAATGTGTACGATTTTTATTTTCTCCGAGAAAATTCAGATATTTTTTCAAGGACATTGGTGTTTCTATATGCTTCCTTTTGAAACTGTTGTAAAGTTGAAGCTAGCAAGCCATATTTGCATATCTACAACCTCTTTCCTATGGTCTAGTAGTCCGAAGCAATATAGAAACCAAGTCACATTTTGGCTGATATATTTGACAGTGTTAGTCTAAAGTTTTCCCCGTCATCTGCTGGATCTTCAGCAAACGGCATGCTGATTCGTAAACAAATAAGAAAGTCAAAATATATTTACTCTTTTCTTCTTCTTCTTCAAGATGGTTTCCAAAGATGAATTAATCTTCTCTTTCTTTTGGCAGATGTCTGGAAGGTTGCTACCAGTCCTGTTAGTATTTCTCACAGGTGAATACATGGCACTCTACAAATCGTAAAATATGTAACAGTTTTGTTCTTTTCTCTGTTAAAACTGAGGAGGGGGGAGCAGGGAGTTAATGGGAGGGATATAGAGGATGTGGGAAGTGACGTGGAGGATGGAGAGATGCAACTTACAAGAGGATAATAATTCGGACGATTTTTTTTATCAGTAAATTGGATTTACATTTAGTCATTGAAGGGGATTGGGTGGTGGGGGGGGGGGGGGGTTCTGCTGTATGAAATATCATGTAACCACGTGATGAGTTATGGATCAAAAGTCTCTGCTATAATCATCTGGGGCATATTTAACGATAGTGAATAATGTTACTAAGTCTGTGTGAGAGTTCATATGCCATCTTGTTTCATCTCTTGTATACATATAGTAAAGTTTCATATTGCCGATGGCAATGAAAACACGACTGAGGACATCACCGCTACAACTCAAGATGCTTTTACCCCGGGCCCAATGGCCAAGGACCAGCGACTGGAGGCCCTGGCCATAGAACTGAACGAAAGACGCTCTCAGTCGTTCAACCTGAGTATTTATTCCGTCTCCAATGATTACGATGGTGTGCCTCTGTCTGTAAGTATTACTAATTCGATGGAAATTCTTGAAAATTGTAGGGTGACTTGGGTTATAATGTCGAATATGCTAGAAGGGCAAATAACGGTCACCCCAAAATTCATCATCTTGAAGTCACTCTCAACCACCCCTCCCCCCCCCGCCCCTACCCCAGCAATATATTTAGTATAGTCTGATTAATGTATTTCGATATACAATCATTGTTTAGAGTAATAACGAGAGCTCGAATAAAAAAAGTGTTTTAGAAAACTTGAAATTTCAGGAAATCTGATAAGCTTGTCAGTAACAGGTTACATTTCATAAGGAATGGAGGAAATGATATGTTGAAAATGAAACCAGGTTCAGTATTTACAGCACATGTTAGCAACATATCGATTGTCATCGCACCGTATATGTATATAT
>KN889607.1:7101-19546 GCA_000934455.1 Apostichopus parvimensis | reverse complement strand
AAATCATGTGTGATTCCTGAAGCCGGATCTCGAAAGAGATACTTTGAACAGACTTTGTGAATGAATGGAGGTAAACGGCAAAGGCAAATGAAAATATATATAATTGAAATCGTAGTGACTTGGAAAATCCAGAACAGTGATAAAAATTCCAGCCTCCACCGGGATTCGAACCCGGGTATCCCGTTTTATACGCGGACA
This sequence comes from Apostichopus parvimensis, assembly GCA_000934455.1. Classification (NCBI taxonomy): domain Eukaryota; kingdom Metazoa; phylum Echinodermata; class Holothuroidea; order Aspidochirotida; family Stichopodidae; genus Apostichopus; species Apostichopus parvimensis. Next base: position 19,348 of record KN889607.1, on the reverse strand, counting down.
CACTAACCACTACAGGTATATTGTGTGTGTGCGTTTGTGATACAGTTTGATGCAATGTCAGGTATACTTATTCCGAACGTACCTGTACCACAACTGACCCCAGCGTCTTTGTGGTGCCCACAGTCGTGGTTTCCCCATTCGAACCTGTCACAGTGGTAAATATTACTTTCCAGACCCGAACAAGACATTCCATCTAACCAAATCGGTCCAGACCCTTCACCAAAATTCGCACTACTCGTAGCTCTTCCTACATTACTATGGCCAAGTTGACGACATATAACGGACGCATGGTCGTCATCCCATCCATCATGGCATATTGTACCCCACTCTCCATCATGGTAGATTTCTACTCGTCCTTCATGAGAAAAGGTACCTTCAACTAAGCGAACTGTAAAAATAATAATAATAATAATAATAATAATCATTATCATCATCATCGTCCTCGTCGTCGTCGTCGTCGTCGTCGTCGTCGTCCTCGTCCTCGTCCTCGTCCTCGTCATCGTCATCGTCATCTTCATCTGTATCGTCATCGTCATCGTTATCGTCATCGTCATCGTCATCGTCATCGTCGTCGTTATCGTCGTCGTCAGTGTCGTCGTCATCATCGTCATCATCGCCATCTTCGTCATCGTCATCATTTTCATCTTAATCTTCATCTTCATCTTCATCTTCATCTTCATCTTCATTTTCATCTTCATCTTCATCTTCATCTTCATCTTCATCTTTATCGTCATCGTCATCTTCATCGTCATCGTCACAATAATAATCTACTCTACAGTTGTCCGTTATCCAGTTGTTATTATTTGACTTTATATTAACTTAAGTTTCTTGTTCTCACCAGGAAACTTGCATAGCATTACCCCAATAATTTAACTAATAACATAGATGTATTGTTTTATTTAAGTGTACATGTCACACCTGGCATTCTTATTGATTGATTAATTTCGGTCTTAAACTGAAGAAGATAGCATGTAGCAGTAACTCTCTATTGAAAGACATGTACTTATCTATTAGATTAATCACTTTAAAGTGATACCACAAATTCTCCGTTCGCATAATGCATCTCATGAAAGAGACACAAAGTTCCTTTTACTCCCAATTTAAACTTACCGGTATCACAAGAAACTGATGCATCTTCACCATGTCCACAATCATGCTTCCCCCATTCATTGCTTCCACATTCTTCAATATGTTGTTCTGAGCCAGAGCAAGCAACTTGATCTAACCAAATTGGATCTGAACCTTCACCAAATTGTACACCTTGCCATCCAATTCCGAAGTCTCCATAACCAAGTTGACGACATATAACCAATGCATCGTTGTCATCCCATTCGTCATCACATATTGTCCCCCACTGTCCATCATGGTACACTTCTACGCGGCCTTCTCGTGAACTTATCCCACCAACCAGGCGCACTGTAAAAAAATCCGCAAACAATATAATTTTGTCTCTCTCTTTATACTTTTGAAAGTTTTGTGATATGGTAGGCATGGCCACGGACATTTGCGACGCGTTAAGATGAATAGATTGATTATGAGAAATCCAAAATAGTAGACAAAATAAGCTACAAAGTTAACCTACCGGAAATCCTGCTAAACTTTCAATTAGCACTTTCCCCTTACTATCCAAGCACTTTCCTTTAATGCGATATTGAGTCGACATGTACTTGTCCAAATTTCATTATTTTCATACGGCAATCGATAGCTTCTCTGACAGCAGAAATCATCAGTTTCAGTTTTGACAGGTTCCATACAACAACATTATTTTGTTTGAGTCCCCTTTGGCTACAGATGGCACTTCTTTCTAATGAGTCGCTTGAAATTCCCAAGAGCGTTTTAGTATTACCTGAACGGAGAACTTAAATTTCTCTACTTTAGAGTATCATGCTTTTGAGTTACATTTAAAGACATTTGAGTCCTTACAACATCTCATGGAGACGAAAAAGAGAAAAAGCTACCCGTGTAGTATATTTTACTTTTGGCATTTAGTTTCGGGCTGACCAGACAAGACAAAACGCAGAATTGTAACACGAGAAATCGACTAAGAAATCTTTAAGCCATCATTAAAGCTCCAATGAATTGAACAAAACAATTAGCGACTGAGATATGAAAAGCTTTGTACCAACTTGGTGAGGTGTAATGGGATAAAAGAATACTAAATAACAGTACAGATAGTCATGCAGTCGAGCATGCGGCTCAATATGATTTTGAAGTTGGTCAGTGAAGATCATTGTACACAGAGACAGAACATGAAATGTTTAATTATCGTGTTTTCATGTACTCATTCTTTGTGAAGTCGACAATATTTGAATACAAAGCAATTGTCTCTTTCAATACTGCGATAGTTTGTGTTATATCAGAAGCGTTAAAGATGATATCGACAGTCAATTGATAGTTCATGACATGTTTAAAATGGAGTTCAGAATGGGGCTCCAATATTCTTGAAACAAAGAAACAGTTTTGAAATTATATTACCACGTCATCGTAACATGTGACCTAATACATCACCATTTAGAAGAAGAATTAACTAGATTGTATTTTAGATCCTCTTGAAAGCAGGAACTGGCAAAGAAGCCTCATTGGCTTATCAAAGCCGCAAGCTGACCGAAGTCAGATTCATATTTAACGTCCATGATTATGAATTGTCAATTGTCAACAACTCTGTAACTGGTCGACATACATTATTCTTGGAGTGACTTGAACTGGAGACCTTTTGATTGGAAGGCACCGGCGTTAACCACTGAGCTAACACTCCTAAGTTATTTCTGTTGAAATAAGGTGTAAATTTCTATTAACTACGAGGATGAAATCATAATAATTGGTCAAAACTTAAGACATGAAAGGTTAATGATTATAGTTTCATTTAAGTATGAGTGACATAGGATGAACAAGTTGCCATTTTATGCTGAAATAAGACACTGAAACAAATTCATCGTCATTTCTTAAAGGAATGAATGTATCTTTGATGGATAATGCTCCAATGCCTTAAGTCCTGTTATCGTACCTGTACCACAATAAACTGAAACATCTTCATGATGTCCACAATTGTGTGTTGCCCATCCACTGCTCCTACAGTTTTCAATATGACTTTCTGATCCAGAACATGTAACATCATCCAGCCAAATTGGACCTGAGCCTACTCCAAATTTTGCACTTTGCCATCCAACTCCGGTCTCTCCATAACCAAGTTGACGACATATAACTGATGTAGCGTTGTCATCCCATCCGTCATCACAAATTGTTCCCCACTGACCATCGTGGTAAACTTCTACGCGACCTTCTACAACTAGATTCCCACCAACCAAGCGCACTGCAGTGAAATGAATACAAAATATTAGATCCACATGTTGTTACACTTTATAAAATTATTAGTAATTAAATTCAAATCATATCCAGTTTTACACATGATACGCTGAAAGGAATGCATATAAGTCCAAATCAGTGAACCAGATTTCGATTTTTGTGTTTTTCTAAGAATAATTACAAATCAATGAAGAAGGTTGCATGTGGCACACCTATGCAATCCTCATAACTGGCCATGCAGTATAGCCATTGTATTTTCTTTTAGATATCGAATGCTGATTGCGTGACGACAAATAGTTGTTATTGTCTTTTAATATCACATAGCATTGTTGACATTGTCCTTCAGCTAAATAAATTATGTGTATTGGAATCGAGAACTGACACTGACATTTGATATCTCTGTGTTGTCTTATCAATACCGAATAGACACACGCATTATGTGTCATAGGCTACTTGTAGTAAACAGTTCCATGATAAACACATACACAGCAAATCCATTATACATAAGTTGGTTCTCGTCAAAAGAGTTACCTGCATAGTACATAAATGTATAATGTTTACTACTATGAAAACAGTAAACCGGTAAGACAAAGAACCAAGTTACCGTCTTTTCCGAGATACACGTGTAATATTTTGAAAATTACAAAGTTTATGAACTAATTATTAAATACTTACGTGTTTGGATACCCAGTCTACTGGGCAGACGTGGCGATGATATTTATACTAAGTATAATAAGTGATCGTAAATAGGTAGTAATTTAACTCTTTATCATGATATATAGTAAGTTGAAACTGCACGCTTTGCTAGAGAACTTTGTATTCGAAAATCTTCACTTTTTATACGATTTCTCTTTTGAAAGGTGGGGTTGGGTGTGGGAGTGTTATACTAAATTAATCTTACAAGATCGAATTGTCAGTTCGTGTTCAACATATCACAGAATAAACTTGTAAATAAATGATACCTAGAAGATAACATGCCGCATTGTAATTCTGGAACAACTAACGTGTCAGTTGAAGATTTATTTAAAGAAATAACAGCAAATACTCTTCCGCACTAATAATCTTCTTGTATCCTTTACGATGATTGGTATAACTAAACATTTGACATGTGTTCAAAACATCGATGGAAGTGGGAAGAACGAGGATAATATAAGAATATATGTTTTAATTAAATGCTCTTAGCGTCACAATGAGATATATATATATATATATATATACATTTATCTATCTATCTATATAAATATATATATCCCCATACGCACACGTGTTACAGCTGACACCGGCGTCTTCATCGTGTCCACAGTTGTGTTTTCCCCATTCTAACTCGCCACAGTTATGAATATTACTTTCCAGACCTGAACAAGACATTTCATCTAACCATATCTGTCCAGAACCTTCCCCGAAAGTCGCACCGCCTCTGGAAATACCTATATCACTATAACCAAGTTGGCGACATATAACTGAAGCGTCCTTGTCATCCCATTCATGATCACATATTGTCCCCCATTGATCATCGTGGTAGACTTCTATTCGACCTTCTTGAGGAAGAGCGCCTCCGACTAAACGAACTGCAATAGTAATAACAGATAAAGATTATCAAATTCCAGTTATCTTAGTTTATGCTACCATTGGCACATTTTCAAACATGCTAGCAACATTTAAGATTCATCGCAATCCCCGAATGTTTTAACAACCTATATACACCGATGAAACACATGAAGTCGCCAGTTCACGAAGTGCTGAACGTATAAAGCGCATTTACGGTAATATACGGATACGTTTGAAAAAGCTTAATGAAACTGACCAGCCATAACATTTAGAGATATTGATACAACATGCTTTACGTATCAGGGAAGTAAAAAAAAATCATGATATCATATGTGCTATTATAATGCAAAAGAATGATCAAAGACAGAAAGAAAAACTGTTAACAAACTTAGGCACAACAAAGGAACGGTACGAAGAAATGGAAGAACAGATGGAGGATTAACGGATGTGAAGATACAATTTGCGGGGTTTAAAATGAGGATAGAATGAGTAATTAAGAAAATAAAGAAAGGAAAATGGATGCTCTTCGTCTTGCCTTCACTCTAATAATTTGAATATTATTCATCTTTCACAGTATCTGAAGCAAAATATCATTGTCAGAGTACCAGAAGAGTTTAGGAAGCCATTCAAATGAACTCTAATGTCATTGACCTCATTTCTTAGAGATTTTGTAACATCCAGTGTATAGGTGTATTCAAAACTACTCAAAAGAAACGTTTCCATGGCCACATATTAACAGTCAACACAATGAAGACTTAAAATCCAGTTGGGCGACATTTCAACCTTCCAAACCTCACCATTTCAATTATGATTCTTCAAAGGCATTAAATTTCTAAGTAACATCCCTGATACGTTTACATTTAAAGCATTTAATTAACCAGTCCACCCTCTTTTCTCAAAGGAATTAATAAAAACAAATATAACACGTTGACATATGATTAATCTTGTTATCTTACCTGCACCACAGTGTACAGAAGCATCTTCACTATGTGCACAATTATGCTCCCCCCATGCAATGCTCCCGCAATTTTCAATTTTCAATTCTGATCCAGAGCAAGCTACATCATCCAGCCAAATTGGATCTAAACCCCTGCCAAATTTTGCACTTTGCCATCCAGTTCCAACCTCCTCATAACCAAGTTGACGACATATAACTGATGCATCGTTGTCATCCCATCCGTCATCACATATTGTTCCCCACTGACCATCGTGATAGACTTCTACTCGGCCTTCTCGGGGATGTACTCCGCCAACTAGTCGTACTGTAGTAAAAAATAACACCAAGGAACTAGCATATTAATTTCCAAATAACTTGATGAATTTTAAAGCAGCAGTATACTGGCAATACTTTTAGTAGTAGTAGTAGGTTTTCAAACGCGTTCAACTTTTACCGAGTTTAATTTGACAGCAATGGAATGCAAAGAATCTGCATTACTGCACTGTAACTAGGTTACAAAATTAAACAATATTTTTCCATGATTAATTGCAATGTGCTTTTGACTCTGTTCGACACGCATCTACTCTCACTTTGATATTTAGTTGTTGATTAATTGTCCATCTAATATATCTAGTGTACTGAAATGAACTAGGAATAATGATAATCTTCGGAATTCATGTTCTCGGAAAATGCTTTAACAAGTTGCCTAGCGAGGATTTACGCCAATACCAGCAGTTTAAATATAAAGACCAATAAACTCATTTTCACCGTATTGTTTAATGTGTTAATGCAAAAGTATAGAAATGCGTGAAATGAGTTCAATCCTCTGATCACACCTGTCACACAAGAAACTGCAGCATCTTCACCATGTCCACAATTATGCTCCCCCCATTCATTGCTCCCACATTCTTCAATATGTTGTTCTGATCCAGAGCAAGCAACATCATCCAGCCAAATTGGATCTAAACCCATGCCAAATTTTGCACTTAACCATCCAACTCCGATGCCTTCATAACCAAGTTGACGACATATAACTGATGCATCGTTGTCATCCCATTCGTCATCACATATTGTCCCCCACTGACCATTGTGGTACACCTCTGCCCGACCTTCTTGAGGAATTGTCCCACCAACCAGGCGCACTGCAGTAAATTAAAGAAACAGTAGTAGGAAAACAGTCAATTGTTGAGCCCATTAGCTTTGCATACTGAAAGGAAAGATGTATGTTCATTAATAGCAACCGTTTATGACGTCATTGTACGAAAACATGTCAAAATAAAGACTTAGCTGTATGTTTTTATCATCATTATTATTTTTGAAATCATTGTCGTCTCTTTTTAAATCATCATCTTATATTACTGAATCCTTTGGCGTTCCTAAAATATCATCTCTTTCAGGTTTGATTTTGCTATTCTTCTCTAAACCTGCAATATTATTGCCAATAACATTTATATCGACTATCACGGAAACAATCCGTGAAAGTATTCCACTGGATTATGCAGCAACGACCACCATGTACGTGAGACTTATAAATAAAATAAAAATAGACCTGTTCGAACATAGGCCAATGCATCACCAAGCATATTTCATAGACAGACAAACCACTAACACAATTACTTTCGCACATTAACATAACTTTTGTCAATATTGAAACGTCTTAAAATGTTTTCATTACAACGTTATATCTCAAATTTTAAAATATGATGGCAGTATCAACAGTGTAAACAGTGACGTATTGTTTATAACTTAGAACTGACCTAATGTTTATTATGTTATGTAGAACTGTGTGATTAAATATATATATATTGTTTTCTTCCTGAACGTACCGGCACCACAACTCACTCCAGCATCTTCGTCGTGGCTGCAGTCATGACTCCCCCAATCCGAGCTATAGCAGTCGTGAATATTAATTTCCAGTCCAGTACAAGATATTTCATCTAACCAAATTTGTCCAGACCCCTCACCGAAAGTCGCGGAGCCACCGGAAACTCCTTTATTGCTATAGCCAAGTTGACGACATATAACTGACGCATCGTTGTCATCCCATCCATCATCACATATGGTGCCCCACTGACCTTCGTGGAACACTTCTACGCGTCCTTCTTGAGAAAATGTACCACCAACTAAACGAACTGTATCATGGATGTAATAAAATGAGGAATATAACAGTTATATTTCACTCCGCATTTGGCATCTGCTCTTTTACTATGCAATTGTTTTAAATATTATTGTATGGCATGTCCTATACGCAATTGAAAGTACATGTCCGTCTACCGAGAACACATTATCCAAGGTATATGTGGAATTCGGTAACTTTATCAAATAGATTGTCAACCACAGTGCATTATGTTTTGATAGTGATGTTTTCTGCAGTATTTGTCTTTTTGTAGTCTCTAGCCTTTGAAGAAATTGATTCTTATAATTCTCACCGTTTTTTCCCCCACATGAAGCAGCATGTTCATCGGTAGTTTTGATATGACTCTATAATGTGGAAACACGAAAACCGTTCTTCAAAGTGTCACGTAATTTACCTGAACCACAATGAACACCAGCATCTTCTCCGTGTTTACAATTGTGTTGTCCCCATCCGTTGTTTTGACAGTCCTCAATGCGGATCTCTGATCCAGAGCAAGACACATCATCTACCCAAATCTGGCCTGTTCCTGTACCAAATGCTGCCTTGTTCCTAGCAGAACCAATGTTACTATAACCAAGCTGACGACACACAACTGTAGCGTCGTTGTCATCCCATCCATCATCACATATTGTCCCCCAGTGGCCATTGTGATAGACTTCTACTCGACCTTCTTGAGCAAAGGTACCTCCGACTAAACGAACTGTAATGATAATAACTGATTAGGAATTAACAAAAAATACTTCACTCTTCTGTTCCCGTTATAAGTCAGCAGAAACTGATGGTCTATGTTTCTAAATGACTTCACACTTTCGTTTATCTACCTTCATATTTTCTTGTTCTTCCTGATTCCCGTTTGGCTTAATGCCCATAAATCCTTTTTTTGCTGACTATTTGACTGTTAGAATCAATTAGTCATAACTTCCGCCTTATTTGTTCCGATATCATATTCACACAACATGCTAATTATTGAAAACAATTAAACAACTTATTGTGGTGTGAGGACCCACGGAAAATATCAAATTGATACCTGTTAGACACTGAACACCAGCGACTTCCCCTACTTCACAATTGTGATGTCCCCATCCTCCATTACCGCAATTGACAATATCATATTCGGTTCCATCACAGTTGACATCATCTAACCATATTAATCCTGGTTCAGTGCCGTATGGTGCATTGGAAATGGCTATACCCTCGAAACTAAAACCCAGCTGAAGACACACAACTGACGCGTCGACATCATCCCATTGGTCATCACATACTGTACCCCATTGTTCTTCATGGTAAACTTCAACCCGTCCTTCATGGGGTACTGGACCGCCAGAAATTCGGACTGGGAAAGGATTCAAAACATTATAATAAAAAATACTGGAAATATATACTAGTAATTTCAACATAAATAAGAAATACTTTTTTTCTGTAAAGAAATTTTTATTGGTCATTACAGATAATCAGCATTTTACATCTCCTTTTCGTCTTCATTTTTAGATTGTATCCACATATTCCTTTCTTAGCCTCTTACTTGTATTCATATTTTTTATATTTTTGTTTCTTTGGTTGTTGTTGTCTCTAGGTTCCTCTCTGTAAAGTGGTGCTGCATGTGAAAGCAAGCATTCAAAGTAACTGAACAGTCTATGTTAATTCCAGTTCCGAAGATATTGTCTATACGGTACTACAAATAATAATGCCAGTCCTGATATGAAACCCTTGAGAAATAAGCAATCAGATATATTTCAACGTCACCTGTGCTACAAGAAACGCCAGAGTATTCACTGTGGTTGCAATTTTGTCGATCCCATCCCCGGCTATGACAATCGTTAATATTGTTCTCCAGTCCTGTACAGGCAAAGTCGGTCACCCAAGTTGGACCAGTGTCAACCAACGCGGTACTATCTAAAGCCACACCTCCGACGTGATACCCAAGTTGACGACATATGACTGTTGCGTCTCGTTCATTCCACGAATCACGACATACTACACCCCACTGCTCATTATGGTAAGCCATCACATGACCTTCTCGAGGAAACACCGATTTACCGAATAAACGAACTGTATGGGATAAATCATTAACATAGTTGTCTTCAACTTCCAGAGATCCCGTTATGGTTGTGTTTTGGTAAAAAAGAAACACATCCAACTAATATCATTATCATGTGTTATGGAAACGCTAGTGACTACCAAATCCCAAGAATATATCATTTTAATAGAAAGATGCAATACGTCTTGTGTGTGAATGTTTGTCTTTATTCCATTGTTCAACGATATGTGTCAATTTGCATGGTGTATATTGAGATGTTAACATATTACATTAGGCAATACATTAGTTTGGCTACTATCCATGTTGTACTTCCATGACACTTTTCGTTTTGGATAAAACAAATAACGATATGAAGGACAACCATTATATCGGCTTCATAGAGTGTCTACTCTAGCATACGACAACTGAGTGATTGACAAGTTGTGCTACGTTACTTACACGAATTCGTGTAAGTAACGTAGCACAGTTAACTTCCTATCACATTGTATATATTCACGTGATAAACAAATAAATCAATCAATCAAATCAGACTGCAAGTGTTGGCAAAGTTATAAAACCATGGAATAACGATTGCCATTTAAGTCTGCAAGAACTGACCATACAATGTGTTCTTTAATGTTTGTTTTACAATACAGAACCTTTTGAGGCTGTCGAGATTATGATTAGGAAGATTGATCTTTGCAATGTTAAGCCGGTTGGAATACAGGAAACAAATGGTAAAATAAAGTTCGCGATAGCTAACATAGTTGCAAGGGGCTGATTTGAGGCAATGACGTGACATAGGGAACATGATCATGCAAACGGTTGGGATCATGCATTGACGTATCATGAATATCTAAGAGCAATACAACAGAGTTGAATGCGAAGTTGTCAGCGACTAAAGAATCACACCTTACCTGTGCCACAGATAACTCCGGCGTCTTCACTGTGTCCACAATTGTGTTGTCCCCATTGGTTACTTGTGCAGTTTTCAATGTTGTTCTCAGCTCCATTGCAAGCAATATTATCTAACCAAATTGGACCTACCCCGGAGCCAAAGCTTGCTCTGCCATTAGCAGTTCCGACGACCCCATATCCAAGTTGACGACACACGACGGATGCATCGTGGTCATCCCACTCATCATCACATATTGTACCCCATTGGCCATTGTGGTAAACTTCAACACGACCTACATGTGGACGTTCTCCACTAGCCAAACGAACTGTAACATAGTGATGTTTAGAAAAGGGAATGTAAAGAGCAATAACGGTTTGATATATCTAAAATGACACAACCTTGTATAGTGAAAATTAATTCGATATGAAGGCGTCGATATCCAGATATTGTGACGTTGAATAGTAAAGTCGGCCAGTGAAAATTTTTGGAAACTGCTTAAGCAATGAAATCTAATTTGATCGAAAAAGCCAATTTACCAATCCAAACCAAAGTTGCTTGATCGCCTGTTATGTTTACGATTAGTGAGATTATCAATCAAAATTAAATAACAACCTAAAACAATAAAGGGTTGACTAAGTGTTGGCAAGTATTATTAAATTATATTCCACAAGCAGTTAAAATCATAGATTGCATGTAACTAATAACATTTAAACTTTTTACTTTTAAATCCCCCTAAAAACTGTTGAAGTAGCGTGGAAACGATTTACCATGGACACTTCAAAGATTAAACGTGTTACAGCATAATGCAAATAACACAAAGATGCATGTTTCAAACATACCTATTGCACACAGCAGAGTTACGGGGCGATTCCGTACCAACAATTAAATCTACAGTATGGTAATACACGATATAATGTAGTAGTATTAAAGTGTAATACAATGATACATATGCATTCTAGATGTTGGTCAAGTTGAATAGCAATTCCTTAACCACTTCGGTCTATTGTAAGCCCACTGATATTCATATGATTTTTACACTGTAATAATTTCATCCACAAAATATCAATATTTCTATTGTTTACAGCCAATGCCTTAGACTTAAACGCATTTGCTCCCACCCACGTGATTAGGAACACCAGGTATCCGTTTGAACTGGTTATTTCTTGAAGCTCGGATTACCAATTGACTTAATTAGACAGGGTATTTCCATGGCCGACAAGTTGAAACTGTGAGGACTAATTAAAATACCATTTCAAAGTCCTAAAACACGCATTCTGTAGAGTTTAGTAATAAACCCGCTTCCCTCTCTTGTGATAATCATAATGTTAGTTAAATATTTTACTATGTACTTTGCAAAGAGGGAAATTATGGGACCAAAATTACAATATATTTTCTCAAACAATACTC
>KN889606.1:5325-27559 GCA_000934455.1 Apostichopus parvimensis | reverse complement strand
TATATATATAATTGAAATTGTAGTTAGTTGAAAAATCCAAAACAGTGAATAAACTTCCAGCCTCCACCTGAATTCGAACCCGGGCCTCCCGCTTTACATGCAGACACCTAACCCCTTGGCTATGGACGCTGATTTTATGTCCAGAGGTTTGAAACCAGTTAGGAAGGTCGTTTTTCACCTGTATCGAACAATTTACTAGTTCTGCTTTGGTGACATATTTGCCGTACTCTAGAGATGATGCTAACCAACTCGAAAATCATTTGTGGTTCCTAAAGCCCGATCTCGAAAGAGATACTTTGAACAGACTTTGTTAATGAAATGGAGGTAAACAACAAAGGCAAATGAATATAATTGAAATCGTAGTGAGTTGAAAAATCCAGAACAGTGAAAAAACTTCCAGCCTCCACCGGGATTCTAACCGGGGCCTCCCGCTTTATATGCGGACACCTTAACCACTTGGCCATGGATGCTGATTGTATGTCCAGAGGTTCGAAACAGGTAAGGAAGGTCGTTTCTTCCGGTCGATATATATAAAGATATACATAAATAAAGATTTGTACATAGATCCACTGTCATGAGTACAAGAAACCTGCTGTTTTATGTGGAGGTCAAGGGTCATTTGAGGTCAATAGGGATCAAACTCTGAAAAACCTAATAAGTAAACATTAAAATGTATAAAGTAAAGGCTGTTGAATGCATCTCAGACTTAATTGATATGTATGTCCACATCGATGCAAGGAACATTGCAGTCAGCAAGTAGAAAAATCTGACCAACGAAACACTAGAATCCTCTAGTTAGGATTACTTTCTGGATTTGTTCATGTTTATTGCTCTTTTTTACTTTTTCTTTTTTTATGTCCATTCCAATGTCTGAAGGATGTACACTGTGGTATGTAACCATAATTTTGTATATGAATTATATACAGACCTATAATCACAGCTTTTGCAAGATTGACATGGATTTCAAAGAGAGAAAAAACCTGTTAGTAAATTTACTGCTAAGCCTAGATGCAGGTAAAGTTGTCAAGATGTGCAAAGTAAGAGGGCCTGACATTTTCCATCCTACTAGATCTTTTCTTCAATTAGCCAGACTCGAAAAGAAAGAAAACAGATTATAAGGACTATTGACAGATGGACAGACAAACCAAATCGGACCAACGAGCGATACGTAGACGACACATTTTTCTGTTCTGTTGCAAATGAATGTACACAACGTCTCTTTAAACTCCAGATCACATTGCCAAATTAGCGGATTCCGTCATCTACCGAAAACAGAAGCTTACAAATGTTTTGTTGACGGAGAAGACTCTTCCCCGCCTCTTAAAAAAGCTTTGGATCTTTTATGACTCGATGACTAACGCTTTTAAAATGTTTCGGGTATGTGTCGACCCTTGTTGTGAGTTTTCATCTCTACCCCAAGAGATGGACCAGCAGCCATCAAAGAGTCTGTTTTTAGCACCAAGAGTAGTAGTTTGTATTTCTCGAAGGCAAATTATACAGACGGAGATCTGGACAGATTTAATTACTGAAGATGCTGAATTTGTTTACAGTCTGGTATTTTCCACTCGACGCCGGCGCTCGGAAAGACTGGATTAGAAGCACGTGCGTGGTGCGTTCGTGTTTTTAGTCTGTTGATACATTAGTATCACATGATAATAGGTTAATTAAGTTTACTTTTGCATATATAACAGATCCATATTTTCTTCTAAAACAAATTTAGGGTGAGGGAGTGGAAGAGGGTTTGAACATAAAGCAATCACCATATATGCACTATGGAGTATCCCGTATAGTCCTACTACCATGTGTGTGGGTTTGGCCATTGCACTTGTTGTGTTAAGTTCAAGATAACTGCAGACATGATATGCATCCCGTAAATTGTCCCACACCCATGTGTGTGGGCTTGGCCATTGCACTTGTTGTGTTAGGTTCAAGATAACTGCACAGATATAATATCCCTCAATCCTCACATCTCTTGCTATCCTCACTCCTTGTTCCTCCTCCTCTTCCTCCTCTTCCCTCTCTAGCCCTTCCTACCATTCTCCACTCCTCCACCTCGTAACACCTCCCCTACCTCCATTTCTTCACCTCCATCTCCTCTCCTCCCTTCTTCCATCTTCAAAATCTTCCCTAACCCTCCTCTCCTCTCCTTCCCTCACCCTATCCTCTTCTGTCCTCTCCTCCCCCTCCTTTCCTCCTTTCCTTTCCTCTACTCTACTCTCCTCCCATCCCCTCCTCTACTCTTGTCATTTCCTCTTCTCCCCTGCCCTCTCTCCTCCGCTCCTTCCCTCTCCACCCCTGCTTGGTCCATCTCCTCGTCATCCTCAATCTTCTCTCCCATCCTCACCTCCCAATTCCCATCCTCCTCCCCTCCTTTCCTCTTCTTTTCTCTTCTCCCCTCCTTTCCTCTACTGTCCTTATTTCCTCTCCTCCTCCTCCCCTTCTTTGTCCACCTCCTCTCCATCCTCCATCTCCTCTGCCATCCTCACCTCCCAATTCCCATCCTCCTCCCCTCCTTTCCTCTTCTTTTCTCTTCTCCCCTCCTTTCCTCTACTATCCTTATTTCCTCTCCTCCCCCTCCCCCTCTTGCCTCTCCGCCTCTTCTTTGTCCACCTCCTCTCCATCCTCCATCTCCTCTGCCATCCTCACCTCCCATTTCCCATCCTCCTCTCCTGCTCTTTTCCTCTTTTCCTCATCCTCTCAGTCAACTTCAGTGTGACGATTTTGTCTATAGTCATGTGCTGTTGTAGTAAATTTGAATTTGAGAACATGAACATTATGTACATTGAATTCTTCTTCTTAAATATCTGTTTGGCTTGAGTCTTTTTACTGACATCTAAATTGTATTTCCGATTTGAAGGAAAACAAATTCACTTTGCCTGCCTTGACCTTTGTTTGTGTTCGACGGAACATGGGAGACAGTGAAGGGTGAAAAACAAAAAAATCTTCAGATATTTAAATATCACTCTTACTCTGTGTCAATCGGAACGCTTGTTTTTTAGTTTTGTTTTGTACATCTCTTTCAGTTTTGTAACAGACGGCAGTTTTTAAAGCTGTCGATATAACTGAAAACAGAAAACACTTCACATCCAATGCCTAGCGTCAGTGTTTTGATGCTGCTTTCAGATTACCCTTGGACACATATCATGTAACTTCGAAAACTAGCTGGCCTTTACCAGCTGGTTCCACTACGTCCAGTTCCCCCGAGTACATTTCCGGCAAAATTATCACAATTTTGAGGGGAAATATTCAGTTACGGATTGTGGAACCATTCAAGATGGTACTTGTTGTCTATTGAGGCTTAGACTTTAGTTAGACTGTCAGATTTTATAATATAGTTTGCCAAACTGAGTTGTGTGAGAATGTGTCTCTCAGAGGTTGTATGGGTTTGGTTTGACACAGGACACACGTAAGATGTAATACTATGACCCCAGACATTGAAGAAATAAACAACATCTGATCTTGTCAGAGGGTTGAGTAGTCGACATTAAAGCTATAATGTAAAATGGCTTTAATGTAAAACTATGACCACAGACATTGGAGAAATAAACAACATCGGATCTTGTCAGAGGGTAGTGTAGTCAAACATTAAAGGGATTTTCTAAAAAAATTGCTTTCATGTAAAACTGCTTTAATGTTAAATGTAAATTGCTTTCATGTGAAACTATAACCATAGAGATTGGAGAAATACACAACATCAGATCTTGTCAGAGGGTAGTGTAGTCATACATTAAAGGGATATTGTGGTGACTGAAATGGGTGCTTAATAAAAAATTGCTTTAATGTAAAACTGCTTTAATGTAAACTTGCTTTATAAATAGAAAATTGCTTTAATGTTAAACTATAATAATAGACATTGGAGAAATAAACAACATCAGATCTTGTCAGAGGGTTGAGCAGTCAAACATTAAAGGGATGTTCTGATGGCGGAAATTGAGTGCTTTAATAAAAAATTGCTTTAATGTAAAACTGCTTAAATGTAAACTTGCTTTATAGAAAATTGCTTTAATGTAAAACTATGACCACAGAGATTGGAGAAATAAACAACATCGGATCTTGTCAAAGGGTAGTGTAGTCATACATTAAAGGGATGTTCTGATGGCTGAAATTGAGTGCTATAATAAAAATGTGAGAAATTTTCTACAGGTCCAAACCACATCCTCATAGCATTTTGTACGACAAAAAGTGTGATTTCTTTTCATTGTTAAGTTCCCCATAATTTTATCAGGTGTGCTTTGTGAGCGATAACAGGAAATACCTCACATGTGAGTCTAAAAGGCAGGCACACCATTGTACTCGGTTTTGTAAACAATTATCGTGACCTTTTCCCGCTTGCGTCATGCTCTTTCGTTTGACATTTCTCCACCACCCTGTTCTCAAATGTGGACGCATCCAGGTCCGTTCCATTACCTCCCAAGGGGAAAAAAGACGTCGATCATCCTTACATATATATATATACATGTGTCCGGTCACACCATGATCGAATAGGGTCACTATATGACCTGTTATCCTCGCTCTCAATGTTTGCTCACTACATTGCTACTTTTGAAGGATTAAAAACACTAATATTTTTGTGGTATTTCAAGAAATAATTCAAAAAACAATTCACTCACATTTTTAAAATTCTTTTTCTTGTAGCTTTCATTATATCAAATTTTTGTTTTACGAATGTGTAAACCACAAAGAAAATAATGTATAGAAACTGCTACATAACGTGTTTGCTTTTGTGTAGCATAATATGTCCATTGTAAATAAAGCTCATCCTATTTTTACTCTACCAAATATATACTACTCCCATACTCGTCGAAAGCAAATTGTTCCCCTTTCATATTAACTAATGGATTTTTGCCAATTTGGTAAAGCGAAACCCGGACAATTTTTGCAGATTGATCAAATTACCAGACATTTCCTAAAATATAAACATTTTCTCCAAATATTTATCCGAAACAAAATCAAGATCATATTACCATCGGAAAGTTCAGCGTGGGATGAATTTTAAATCCTGGATGGAGGTTGACACACTCGAGGCGACATCAGTCGCCGTTTTTATTAACCGGCCTAAAAAATTGAACCCATTGACGTCCTTCCAGGGATATTTTCGGTTTATATAATTAAGGGAATTTTGAAGTAGTAATTGCTAATATCAACGTATGTGACAGATAGCTTGGAAAGTATATCTAGGACCGGGTGATAGGTGAAACGCCGGGATGTAGGCCTGGGTTAGCTGCCGTCTTAGGAAGATATTTCTTTTTGCTATTCCTGTGAAACCGATGAGATGTATAATATTTCCAAAGAGCCATTTAGAATTAACTGGGTGAGCTGCCATTTTAAGAAGATATTTCTTTGTGGTTTCATGTGAAACAGATTAGATCTATAGTCTTTGCAAAGAGTCATGTAGAACTTACGAGAGCGTGGTGGCCAATTGGCTAAAGGCGTCGGACTTGTGATCCAAGGATTGCTGGTTCGATTCCTGCCTAGTTCTTTACCTTGTGTCCTTGTGCAAGATGCTTTATCTCACTTGCCTCTCTCCACCCAGGGGTTAAATGGGTACCTGTGAGGTAACTTGTCATTGGGCGCAGTATATAACTGCTGCCGACTGGAGGGATTGTCTCTGGGACAGGTTATCATTGACCAGGGGTAATATAAGGTCTGTAAAGCGCTTTGAGACCTATCGCTGGTGTAAAGCGCTATATAAAAATCAAATATTATTAAAATATTACTGACATGAAAAAACTCTTCTTAAGCATTAGAGTGTCGTACTTCTGATTAGCACAAGATAACCTCAAAACAAGATCTCATACAGAAGGTAAAAGACGTAGAAAAAGGTACCTTGGTAGTGGATATTCTACGTTACATCCATGGAAACAAAAAGTGGAAATTTTAACGGAAGTTCTGTATAAGGCTAATAGTAAGCAAAGGAAGCACACACACACAAAACAGGACAAAATAAAAGAAATTTGTAACACTCCTATTGTGCAGCTCCATTGAAGTACTGTTGTTTTGAACAGTCCATCATTATGCATCAAATTTTTTCGGACACGTTCCTGAAATGCGGCTCTTCGTAAAATCTACAGAACATTTGCAGTGGGATGGTTTTGCAACGGGTGGAAATAGTGGTAGAAAATAAAATAACCCCAAACTATCAATTACAGAAGTGGCCAAAAAATGTTCTATTATACATCACTCCTAGAAAAACATTGAACAGTCAGTTTGATTTGTGTTGCATTGTATTTTGTTGTTGTTGTTGTTGTTTTATCATTATATTTTGCTTTGTTTTTTGTATTGTTTTCCTTTGTGTTTTGTTTTGTGTTTTGTTTTTATTTGTTTCTCTTAGAAGATAATGATTCTCTTGATAATAATAATAATAATAACACTTATTTAAGTAGCGCATTATACCGACGGTCTCAATGTGCTTGATGACTAATTGCATTTCTTAACGTCTTCTTTTGTTTTTTCTCTATTTTGATCAGGTTCAAAACCTCAACAACATCGTGACATTCCCGTTGGACTCACTTTTGAAAGGTGACCTCAAAGGACAGAAGGGAGACCTGAAGAAACCGTTTGAAAAAGCCTGGAAAGATTATGAGTCAAAGTAGTAAGTTCATCATCATCATCATCATCAAAAACAACGTAAAAGAACATCAATTTACTATCACAAAAAAAAAAAAAAAAAATTGCTTAATCATAATTTTCAGTATAATCAATGGGCACTTGAGCAAGAATGCGAGTCCTTTAATGTCAAATCGTTTAACTGGTGAATAGATCGTAGAATGCCTTAGGTAAACATTCTATCATGATTCGTTCCCTCCTGGGGCAAAGTTGACTCCTTTGTTGCGTGACATTGCCTTAAAGCTTATCCTAGATTTAATTCTTGTCAATTAAGTTTAATTAATTAAAGTCAAACCCTCACTCCTCTCTTTGTCTTTGTCCTACTTATCCACTTTAACGAAGGACCTAACCTATACCGAACGGGTAACGTTTCATCGCTACGCCCCATCTAAACCCAAACATCTGAGACTCCTCTCACTTTATCCACACACCCATCCAAATCTGATATTCAGAAGATGTATGAAAAAGAATCCCATAATAATAGGGTGGATTATCTTTTTAACGAGCCATGTTCCATAACAGTTAATTTTGAAATTTTGTAAGTACAAAAGTTTAACTTTTTGAAAAAATTTTGCATGTGCAAGAAATTTTGCATGTGGTTGATACTAATTAGTAATAACATTAAGTGTGTACCCACAATAAAATGTTACAAAATGGAAATTATGAAACGTTAATAAACTTTCCAGTACCCTTTCTTTTGGTAAATTAATCACCCGAAAGGGTATATTTTTGGTTGGATTAATTTTAATCTGATTTTGAGGAAATCTGTTTCAGTGAATTTGATAAAAAAGTTTCCTTCAAGTTAAAATGTTGTGCACACTTTTGCTGCCAAATCTGCTAGAAATAAGAAGAAAAAAAAAATATTGGTGACCTACAGTATGTTTGAATTATAAACACCTTCATTTTAAAATAACTTACAGCATGATCAGAAGACATGTATTGAATACATGTGTCCTAGTTAAAGTCTCCTTAGATGTCTTCATGAGCAAAACTTGGAGGGTTACAACCAAGGGCATACAGGGGTCAAAGGTTTTCAAATGAAATATGATAACTTTAGGGGAAGGGGAGGGGGATGCAGAATTTTCTGTAATGGATTAAAATGGTGCATTATTACTAACCAATCAGGATTCAGCAAAAAGATTTTTAACCCTGTAGATATTTCAGTTTAGTATGAGGAGTATCTTAAAAATTACATGCATATTGTATAAAATACCACGGCCGGTTAATAACATCGCAGTGCAGCTTTAACAAGGGGTCAATGTTATATTCTTGCATTTTGCAACATTTTCAATTCGATGACTTCACACACTCGCGATTTAGAGATCAAACAGCGGGCTTCTCTTAAAAGCAAGAACCTGTTTGGTATCAATACATACACGCCTACTGTATATACACCTTTTCCCCCCGTGCTATGTCCATGCAGATATCCCCTCTTCTTAAAATCCTGATATCAAGAGCTGGCATTTATACCACCCAATCTAGAGCTTGTACTTGACAATCTTCTTCTCATGGATTAGGGAGAGTGTAAACAAGGAATTAACTGCCTGACAAGGAAGCCCCTCATCTCTTGACTTGCCCTGTGGTTTTAACTAAAACGGGGATATATAACATATTAGGCGATCGCCCAATTAACATCGTTGGGAAGTGTCATAAATTCTTTGGCACTCAAAGTCCATGAAGACGTGCTTTCAGTCCTGCCATGCTGACAGAGTAATTAGGGGGCATTCCCTCGATGATGGAACAAAGGACCGTCAGTCCGTTGATTGAAATCGTGAATTAAGAGGCGGAGAGGATAAAAAAAAAAAAAAAAAAGAGGCCGAAAGGCTTGACTGCTAGTCAGGAACTGAAACGAAGGGTGTAATAGAAGCAACGCCTCAGAGGACAAGAAGAATTTTTATTAATAAGTGAAATTTGAAGATGCTCCGCATCGTCTCGTCGGTACACTGGAAGGGACAGGGAGGTGAGGAGTACACCATTCCAGTTGTATTTGGGGAATTGACTATCGGCTGGACCAGAACTGAGTTAATTTCGTACAAGAGTTTATCTGCTCGTGATTGTATATTTCTGGTGATGACATCATTGTTAGATGCTGCATCACTTTCTTCAACTACAGTCTGTAAGGGAAAGAAGCTGTGGCTATAGTGGACACTAGGGTAATATCGATACAATCGGAATTCCCCGGACACGTCCACATTTTTCTACGTCACGTGAAGGTCCCGGTGGAGTAAACAAAATTTTTAAAATGTGTCCAAATTATCTCTGACAAAGTTGTAATGAAAACAGTGGATAACACACACTTAATTCCCTCATAGTGGATTAACCTGTTTTTCATTATTTGTCGATGCGTCTTAACATGAGCACAAAATTGGCAAACTGTCAATAGTAAATCCCTTTAACCTTCTGATCTTACTAGGCATGTTCCAAGTTTATAGTTGAGTTAAATTTTAGCTCTTCAAACACTGCCTCTTTTGTTTTTTTTCCACAAAAGGGGGAAGGGAGGGTCCTCAACTTAGACCCCCTCCCTGGGCCATGACAATATGGTAGATCTATACATACTGTATATATAATTTAAATCGTAATGAGTTGTAAAATCCAGAACAGTGAAAAAACTTCCAGCCTCCACCGGGATTCGAACCAGGGCCTCCTGCTTTATATGCGGACACCCTAACCACAAGGCTATGGACAGAGAATTATTACCAAATTTTAAGGGAGGTGTCACAACCATTGCTCTCTTCTTGAACATGGAAATGTGTGTTCTATTTCTGATGTAAAAACAATAACCAGAATTACTAATCACATTTCATTTTAAGCTTTAATATATCAATCTCTGTTGCCCCCCCCCCCCCCCCCACTTAATCATCTCTCAATTGTTCATGCATGTACATTTGCAAATCGGAAAATTGAGGAAAGTATTGCTTGAAAAAGGTCACCGCCAATGTCACAGAATGAAATTATTTTCTCCATCACCATAAATTTATATTTTTTATAAAGTGGACAAATATATAGTTTGATCCTACTGCAATAACAACACAACCTCTGGTATCAATGATAAAACACCACAAACATCTCAACCCAAACTTAATACACACTGCTTTAATATTACCACAGATATAAACATAGCAGTGGATCCCTTAAGTTACCTTCTCCTGATGGAGTCAGATGGACAGTTCAGAATTCTCCTTTAATTAAGATATATTTCTGCCACAAGTTCTGGCAGTTAATTTCAGCAATCCTTTTAAGCTTTTGGATCTTGGCTTATTTATGATAAAAAAGACGGGGAGAAAATCAGCTGTGACCTGTTTCCTCAAAGAAAGCTTCAGGGAACTGGATAATAATATTTGGGAGTGGGGGAAGTTCACATTTCTAAAAAGAGACATGATTCTATTTAATTTTAATTTTAATTTCAGGTGCCTTTTATTAAAGTTTAATTGTTTTCAAAATTGAATTTTGATCCTTTCGTTTTGATCCGTCAGACTGTCGTATAGGTTTTTCAATTTTTCGGTTTTAGGTTTAAATTCCTATTAGTTTCGATTCTTATAGTTTGACCATTTTCGAGAGTTTTGATTCTTATTCCTTCAATCAGTTGCAATTGTTATTTTTCTTAATAGTTTGAATTCTTATAATCCTATTAAATTAATATGTGTTCTTCATAGTATGGTATCCTTTTTGTGTATTTTCATGTATACTATTTGTATTATTCTTATTCCATCTTATCATTGTATTGTCTTATTGCGAGCATTTAATTGCCCATTTTTGGTGCTTAATAAAGTTTATTTGAATTTTTTTTTTGAATTTTGAATTTGATAAATCTAACTCAGATTCTTAGAAGACAGGAATGGCCTGACGTTGATTGTTTTTATGGTTAAAGGGGCATTCCCTAGTAAGAAAATGTTACATTAATCAGAAAGTAGAAACAATATTCCACTCTCATAGCTTGAAAACCCCATCTCAGTACCTTCTTCTCAATTCTAGACGTACAAGTACAGATGTTTCATGGTGAGGTTTTTTTTTGTGTCAGTTAGGCCCCCTCATGATGGTAGTAAAAGGACCACAGAGGGTAGAAAGTCAGATGTGATGTCATCATGACCAAGCTCAATACTATTCCAAAAAGCTTTACAGTAATCTTTCAGAGAATAAATTAATTTTCAAATTTTGTGTAAGCAGTTTTGAAGGCTCCGAAATTTGTTTCTTATTAAAGTTACTATGGTTTGTGTCTACAAAAACTGACCAGTCTAGATACATCTTTACTCTGGTGTATAGCAATTTGCCCACTTTTGTATAGCAACTTGCCCACTTTGCATAGCAACTTGCCCACTTTGCATAGCAACTTATCCACTTTGCATAGCAACTTGCCCACTTTGTATAGTAACTTGGCCATTTTGCATGGCATTTTGTGATGTGATATCAGATAAATATTCCCTACCTTGATTCTGCTTCATTTATTTCTTCTTTAAATAGAGCGATAAAAAAATTTAAACTAAAAATTGTTTTGACAAATTGGAATCATATTTTTATACACTGATAAACTTTGCTGCCGAAGTAGAGCTCTCAAACCCAAAGTTCAGCAGGTGTTAAAATTTAAAAACTTTGTGGATTTAGTTTCATATTGTGGATTGGTCCAACAAACTCAAAATGTCCAACTTCGAGGGGATAATCCGGATCGTTTCTCGTTTGTTCTTTTTCTCGCAGTTCCAAGATCGAGAGAGAGAAAAAGCAGTTGGCCAAAGAAGCTGGACTTATACGGACCACAGTCTCGGGACCGGAGGTGAGATTGGGACGTACTCGGGTTTTTGTAAAGTGAAACGCAACCAATCTAGACGTCAACATTGTTTTAATACTCCAATTATTGTGGAAAAGTCAAATAATATTCACTTACTTAAAAGTATTCCTATTTTAACACGTACATAGTTTACTGCCGATAATAAATCTTGAAGCATTTTCCTGAGGTCAAGATACATTAATTTACAACTTTTATGACGTATTCTACTTCAAAGTACAGAATGATGTTTATGAGAATAGGACCTGCAGGACAGTAATATAACTTAAATCGTTATAAGTTTTGTTGCCAGATTTACCTCTCAAGAGGTCAGGTCTGGGAGTAGAAATTTTTTGTTGCAAATATTTTACTTTTAGGAGCTGGGGAGGATTCTAGTACTGGTTACAACATTGCCAGGGTGGGGGGTTAGGGTAGGAATAGAGAAGGGAGGAATGGGGAGGGGAGGGAAGGTGTCTTGCCCCCCTCCCCTCCCCACACAAAAGTTCAGGGCTGAGGTGTTCTCAAGCTAAGGGCTACAAGATTCTATTAGTACCATTAAAGGTCACTGACCAGTGTAAAGCCCATTCTATGGTTCATAATTAATATGTTCTTGTGTATAACTTGTTTCTGAATTCTCCTGTTAGCTTTCTGTTGTTGATTACCTTTGTAATATTCATTTTTTCTTCTTTTCTATTTTTTAAATTTAAAGATTGCCGAAGAGATGGAGAAAGAAAGAAGGATGTTTCAGTTACAGATGTGTGAGGTATGATATCAGGGACTTGACTTTCAATTAGGAATATTTTGCAGTTAAATAGACCCCTCCCCCGCCCCGCCCGCCTCCACCCCCCCACATCCTCCCTCCACTAAATCTCAGAATCCGCTGATTAACATTGAGCAGTTTGCTGTACGTCCTTGCTTGCCTGTCTCCTCACAATGTGAGCACTCTCACTCTATATTTCTAGACGGAAAAAAGGACACATTTCTAGACGGCAAAAAGGACACATTTCTAGACGGAAAAATGTCCAGTTTTAGAAAACACTTCTATAGACTCATTTTTTGGTAGAATGGGAGGTAGGATCACACTGATGGTTAGTGACTGGTTGCTAAGGGTGTGCAGTGCTACAAAGAAAACCAGTTTACTATGGACACATAGAGTGAGAGTAATACTGAGGCTGTGTGTTGTTACCCTCCCTTGCAACTCTCCCTGCACTGTGTGGTACCCCTGTCTGCATTGTGTTGTCACCCTATCTTCACTGTGTTTTAACCCTGTCTACACTGTGTCGTAACACTATTTGCGCAATGTTGTTCACCCTCCCTACACCGTGTTGTAACCCTCCCTACACCATGTTGTGACCCTCCCTGCACCATGTTGTAACCCCTCCCTACACCATGTTGCAGTAACCCTCCCCTGCACTGTGTTGTAACCCTCCCAGGGCTGCACGGTTTTGTTACACTCCGTTGCACGGTGTTGTAACCCCTCCCCTGCACCGTGTTGTAACCCCTCCACTACACCGTGTTGTAACCCCTTGCACCATGTTGTAACCCCTTCCCTACACCTTGTTGAAACCCTTCCCTGCACCGTGGTTGTAACCCTCCCCTGCACCGTGTTGTAACCCTCCCTACACCGTGTTGTAACCCCTCCCCTGCACGGTGTTGTAACCCTCCCCTACATCGTCTTGTAACCCTCCCTTACACCTTGTTGTGCACCCTAACCTTCACCATCTTGTAACCCTACCCTTCACCATCTTGTAACCCCTCCCTACACCATGTTGTAACCCTCCCCTGCACAGTGTTGTAACCCTCCCTACACCATCTTGTAACCCCCTCTACACAGTGTTGTTACCCTCCCCTGCACTGTGTTGTAACCCCTCCCTATACCCTGTTGTATCCCCTCCTTACATCATCTTGTAACCCTCCCCTGCTAGCCTAAACTGCTTTCAGGGCTTCTGTCATTTTGCATTATTTTTTTCATCGGTTGTTACGGCCCATTTATACCTTTCCTGTCAAATTTCCTTCCTCAACTGCCTGATGGCATTAAAATCATTACAGACAGCATACAGCATACAGCATACACATACAGACAGCATACAGACAGCATACACACGGCTCCAAAGCTTTGTCCATTAAAAAGTGTCGTTTCTTCATTCAAGAGGGGCAAGTTTTTAGGTCGATATGAAGTCTAAAGTCATCTGTCAGAGTAGAAGAAGATATTAATGTGTTTTGATTGCCGCTATGTTTAGTACACAAAAGCCACACGCAAGGAAACAGTTTCCTACTTCAAACAATGATTTTGTTGTTTGGTTTAATACTAGAATAAAATAATGATCGCAGTTATTGTACCAGATGCCCTCAGGTTAATAGTGTGCAGTATCAAGTATATATCATAAAGTGTATGATAATATCCTCTGCCCTGATTCATGTATGCAAATTAGAGGGGGCCAAGGTTCATCTATAGCTTCTGCCCCAATTCTGATAAAGCGGGAGGCCGGTTTCGAATCCCAGTGGAGGCTGGAAGTTTTTTACTGTTCTGGATTTTCCAACTCACTCAATTTCAATTATATATATACACATACATACAAACAGGCTAGGCTGGAAGTATATGCTATAAAAGGTATGTTAGGCCCAAGAGTGCCTGTGGGTAATTGATGATATTTGTGTTGATGGAAAAGCAACTTTTTTGAATTTGGGCTATTAAATGTCTGATATGACAGTATCGAACAAACAAGAAACCAACTTAATACTATTATTTATCCAGTGCATTCCACTGCAAACTGGTATGCACAATTTGCTGGCCAAAGATATATAGCAAGGTGTTTTGTACACAGCATAGCATTTTAATTACAGAGACAAAACATAAGAGTGTGTCGAAACTTGCTACACAAAATTTGAAATTGAAATCATATCCTTTGGTAGAGTAGTGTCTTTGCCTGGTTGGATGAAAAAATACATTAATAAGGCAGGGAATCAATTCAATGTTTAAAATTTTTGTAAAGTATTTCGCAAGTTTATGAATTTTTGTTTTCACAAAGTACTGAAAGTAGTATTCTTCTGTATACAGAAACTGCTAAACAGCATTGCATCTGTGTACATAGCAACCTTACGCATTGTGTAATTTTTCGGCTTGGCAATACTGGGTAAAATGAATTCCCCGTAAAGTCCTAAACACAATCGACTGTTTGCACAGTGCAGGAGGTGTCCGACATCAGGAGAAATAAACCGAGGGGAAATTCCAGACAGTTTGTTTAAAGTTTAATTTGTTCCTAACCTTTGTGAATCACTTCTAATAAGTTTTTGTATTCAATCACATGAAAATGTAGAAACCTTTTGGGATTACAGAAGAATGTAAAAATTGAAAATTGTTTCATAATTCGGAGTTTTACTTGGAAGGCTCTGTCGGTGACAATTGGTAATTCCTCAGTAGCTGACATCTTGAGTTATGATTTAACAGCGAGATCTGTTGAAATCCGATTACTTTTGCCGTCCAGTCTAGTCAGACAATGTTTGTTTAAGAGTCCTTGGGAAATAAACAAAACCCCAAAACAGGAAGGGGAATATCAAAAGAAAACAGCAAGGAATTGCTAATTTGACGATTTTCTAAGCTGTTGTATAGTCTGTCATTATTCTCTTATTTGATATGTGAATACAGTGAATTAGTGCAGTCAAGTTCGCAAACCTTTCGTTGTACTAGAAATGATATTTCTTTTATCAGTGATGTTTTAAAACTTGTCACCCAGAATTTTACATTTACAATCATCTGCAGCTATTTGGTCTGGTTATGAAACATGCAAAATATTTTACAACAAACTTCAAAGGTAGTTATTTGGAGATGAAATTTCTGAAAAGATTTGGATCGTACCAAACGAAATTAGGAAGTTTTTTTTTTTTTTTGCTCTCCAAAATTTTTGAAGGGTTTTCTAGTAATAACTGTCTGTTGTTATTAACTTGTATTCTGCTGTATTAACTTAGGATTACTTCAATAATATAAGCAAGCCAAATTAAGTAATAATTAATCTGGAAGACAATTAAGGTTTGGATCCAGTTAATGAATTAATGGGTTGATCAGATACCAAGAGAAAACAGGGAAATAAATTTCAGGCTATTTTGCTTTCTTATTTAGCTGGAAAAACCAACTTTTTCAATCTTGTAGAAAAGATTCTGAGTAACTTTCTTTTTGTTGTCATTTTGTAAGTCTTTATATTTTTCCTTTTTTTTGTCTATTGTTCTTTTGTTTTCTATTGTTCTTTTACTTTCTATTGTTCTTTTATTTTCAGTACCTAATTAAAGTTAATGAAATCAAATCCAAGAAAGGAGCAGAGATGATCCAACACCTAGTAGAGTATTTCCGAGCTAAAGAAAGGTAATTTCATTTTCATCTTTCTCTCTTGTCTAAAGTTTTGCACCCAGAATAAATGCACTTATATATACGTATATATATATATATATATACATATATTTGTTTTTATCCATTTTTTGTCACACATCTGGAATAATCTTCTGAAGTTTACAAGCTAGTCAGTTGATTTGGTCATAGTACCAGCCGTACAAATTCAGTGTTTATGGATTCAACCAAGGCTTGGCTCCTTGCCAAATCTTAGTCTGGCCTCCTCATACGGGAGGGTTTCCATGGTTTATCCGAATTCACCGTTAAATAATATCATAGAGATCCTAATGTGTGCGTGATCTGTACTGTTTACAAATCCCCAAAATCAAAATAACACGCCCACAAGCAACCCGAACACGCCCACAAGCAACCCGAACGCGCCCACAAGCAACACAAACACAGCCGTATCCAGACCAGTTGGATGAGGGACTCAAAGTTCCGTTCGTGCAGTCTCGCCGAACGAAAAGAAACCTACTGTAGAAAAAAAAACAAGTTAGGGCAATCGAAACAGTTGATCCATCTTGGAAAATACTGACCAATGTTTCAAACAATCTCTTCTGCATTAACTACAAACGAAGGAAGTTGTGGAGATGAACTGCTGGTGATGCCATATAGATGTCACTAAAACTTAAAAGCAACAGCTTTCGTCAAGTTTTGTGGGACTAAATGAGACAGCGCCCTCTATTGATTTTGTTTGCAACTGGAGAGTCTCCATTATATCAGTTCGACTAGGCTTTCCATTCTCATGATGATAGGCTACCACCATCTCATGAAAAGCTGATCATTTTGACACTGAGCTTTGTCTGGGGTCCACTTCAAAAAAGGATTGTCTTGTGGCTGAAGTTAATGGCTTTTGCAAATTGCTGGATAATATTCTGAATCTTAAGGATTAAAAACAAAAACATCGCTTAGAGCATTTTTGTCACTAAGGTATGGATTTTCAAATTTTCTGTATATGCATCTGGCAACAGCTGAATGGATGATGTCATCAGGGCACTTTAGCTGAAAATGTCTTTGTTTTTCTTTATATTTGTCAATCATTTGCCCACAAACAGTTTTATTTCTACAAGAAAAGGTACATTTTGATGAAACTCTAAATACAGATCACTTTTGACAGCAGACAAACATTCCAACATTTCAAGGATAAATCAAGGAAAGGACTTTGAAAAACCTTTAGTAAAGCTTTTGTAGAGCATTTTCCCAGATGACATCACAGACCCCCTACTGTGATACAACTTTCTGGAGTAGTTGAAATTTAGCCAATCAAACGTAGGTTACATCCAATCAACCATATCTTGACTTAGTGGCAAGATATTGGGTTTTCCACTTGCAGTGTGGAATATTTTTTTTATCAATAAAATCCTCTTAAAACTGGCAGATTGTCTCATAAATTTTAGAGGTTAAAAAAGGACTGAAACAGTGCCCATTGTGCTGTATAACAATGGTTGCCAAGGAAGTGTATTAAGTTCAGTATAGTTTCAGTAGCCTTATATATTGCCTTTAATACCAACTTATTTACAGGTATAAGTGTCCGTATCAAACAACATCGCTGGCGACGCTACGTTGCCCCCCCCCCCCGACCAAAGAGTGAACCCATCCACAGACCAACTGACGGGCCAACGAGAACACATTTCCATCTCTTGCGACGAAAAATCAATTGAAATGTTCTGCCTTCTTTCCCAGGTATTTCAAGGAAGGTTCGAATACGATAGAAAACTTTAAGTCGTACGTCGACGAGCTGTCCTCTCAAATCTCCAAGATCAAGACCGACCAAGATGAGGAGAGGAGGAAACTCTTAGAGCTGAAGAACGGGATCAAGACCGCCCTCAATATCGATAAGGACGTAAGTATCGTTTCAGTTCAACCTCTCGAAGCATAACCAGTAGCAAACCACAACCATTAATTACCTTTTGGCTTTAACTGTCAGAGATGTTTTGTGATGGACAACTCCTCCCCAATATCCAAGGTTCCGTTCAAATGGAGGATGGTGAGAGGGCTGCAGCTTTATGCAGCCTGGCTGCATAGGACATAACATTTCTCATGAATTGTGTCAAAAGTAGGATGCTGAGGGGGCTGCAGCTTTATGCAGCCTGGCTGCATAGGACATAACATTTCTCATGAATTGTGTCAAAAGTAGGATGCTGAGGGGGCTGCAGCTTCATGCAGCCTGGCTGTGTAGGAAATAGGAACATTTCTTAGGTACTGTGTCAAACATAGGATGCTGAGGGGGCTGCAGCTTCATGCAGCCTGGCTGTGTAGGACAAAGGTACCTTTCTTAGGAGCTGTGTCAAAAGTAGGACGCTGAGGGGGCTGCAGCTTTCTGCAGCCAGGCTGCGTAGGACATAATCGATCGTGCTCCACAGTCTCAAACAATACGTAATGCTGCATGTCTGCAGAGATAATCCCTGTTGTCGGATATTGATGCAGCCTAGCTGTGCAGGAGCTTGCAGCTGCTTCAGCTGTTCCTTTTGACACAGTGCCTGAGGAAAACTTGATTCCCTTTGGGGAATATTGTGGTTTTACTAAAGTTGTGTCAGGGGCAGCCAGTAATAATAATAATAATAAGTAAAATTTATATAGCGCATAATCAGCAAAGCTGCTCAAAGCGCTTTACAGATGTAAAACCTAGAAACAAATAGTAACAAAACCCAAAATATTAAATATAGAACCAATAAGGCAAAAAAAAAAGGTAAAAGCCAAAAGCAACAATATGAAAAACACACCCGTACTAAACGATACTAAAAACTAAAACGCATATAATCCAAAACAATTTCAGAAGTATGTAAATAGTAAAATAGATTAAATCATAGTCTATGTTTAGGGGATAAATACGAGGGGAACCGGTCTTAAATTTGATTTGAGACCGATGATGACGTCATCGAGGAGGCTGAGCGGACCGAGGCGATAGCCGAGGTCCGCTGCCCTTCTCGATGACGTCATCAGTCTTCATTTCTTTTAATTATGACTTCATGATTGCCACGGCAACAAACCAGTGTTTGTCTTACATTTCGATCCTGAAGCAATTCTCCTCTCTAAACGCTCGACCAGTCTCGAATCGCATTCGAGACTGGTCCAGTATACAGAAAGTTGGCTTAGGCATTTATGAATTAAATATAAATAAGTATGAGAAACACACCCGTACTAAACGATACTAAA
Organism: Apostichopus parvimensis; assembly: GCA_000934455.1. Classification (NCBI taxonomy): domain Eukaryota; kingdom Metazoa; phylum Echinodermata; class Holothuroidea; order Aspidochirotida; family Stichopodidae; genus Apostichopus; species Apostichopus parvimensis. The sequence goes on along the minus strand of KN889606.1, from coordinate 8,660 downwards.
AACTAAAACGCAAGTATATAAAAAATATTTTAAAAAAGAGAACTAGACTCAGATTTCAATCAAATGACACTTTCAGTGTAAAGTTACCGGAGGTACAATGTCAGATAAACTCAACCTAATATGATAGTGATCCAAATAGGATAAAACCACTTCCCACACAATGTAAAGAAAAATCTTTTTGTGTTTGTAAGAAAACACCTGAGAAAACTCCAAGTGACTACAATATTGTGTTAAATGATATCACTTTCAGCATTAGCCAATATTAGAAGCTGTTATTTATCTGTAATCCATAGGATTTCTAAGGCCTTAAATCGCTGACTATACCCACTCCCTGGGGAGTTGAAGAATAACCGTCACATTAGCTTGATTTTCTTGAAATTGATTGCCAATTGACTGAAAGTTAGTAAACAACATTACCAGACACACACTGATTTATCAAATCTTTGGGGTGGGGGAAACTAATGTTGGACATGTTTTCACCAGGAACTTTGTTTACTGATTTGCTTTGCTTCTGTTACCCAGCTTGACATATGTGGTAAGGATTTGGTAAACTGGTTTTTGAGTTGTGACATGATTACCATGCTAAGAGCAGGTTGCGTAGATACCCGATTCCTTTGCGACCCTAGGCTAGTCACGATCCATAAATTTCTAAGGCCTAAAGTTACCCAATGCATACCCCCCCACCCCCCGCCCCCGGTGATTCGAGAATGCGAGCCGCACATCTACTGACTTGATTGGGAGTTGACAGCAGATTGACTGAAAGTTAATTGTAAACAACAACAGCACAAACATATTTATCAAATCATTTGACACAAATCACCATGTGACTGGGAGGGGCGGGGGGGGGGTCTTTCATCAATATTTCACCAGAAACCATACACTGATCAGTTTTGTTTATATTTGTTTCCTCCCCCCTCACTACCTGGTCCTTTCAACCCACTTTAGAAGCTTGGTAACACATTTTGGGGTTGCGATCCATACTTTTGGTATAGAGTTGTGTTAGACTCTACATGTATCAGAATGCATACACAAATGTTGACAATTCTCTTTACCGAGCGATCACATAACGATCTTTACAGCAAAAAGAAAAAAAAGAAAAAAGAAAGACATGTGCTAGTAAAAAATAAGACGACAAATTTATGTATTTTCTTGAAAATCTAGATCGTAATCTGATCAGACAACAGGACCTCTTGAATATTCAGTAGATTCAATTTCGTGGTGAAAACGAATACCCATTGACTGCGAAATAGAACTCTGCGTCAATGGAAATCATGAAACTTATTAATCTTTTAATATCCTGTCGATGTGGTTTGCTTGTTATTGTTGATCTAAAAGGTCGACTAAGCAATTATCAAATGTTACAAACATGTTAAAATCCTGCTCCGTTTGTTTACATTATTTGATCAAGTACGTTGTCAAACTAGGACACGTTAAGAAGGAAGTAAACCTCGGGAGCAAGAAAATCAGTTTATGCTCTGGTTTTGTTGTCTATATTGGGAAAGATGTATTTGTTTATGTCTCAGGATGTGAAGTCATCATTTAATTATTGCAATATTTTGGAATCTCCCATGATCAGACTCTGTAACCTTTCGTTCCACTTTACATGACGTCATTTTGAAGCAATTGACAAGCAATTAATCCTTGGAATCAGTAAGGCAGGTTATCAAAACAAAGTTATAAAAAAAAAAACATGTGAAAATGCTGGTCCACGGATTTTCGTTTGCAATATCGACCTTTCTATGATGTCATACTTTTGTAGAATTATTTTATGAGGAAATCATCCTGTGAGTGGTTTAAAGCAAGTTTTATGGTTTTTCAACTGCTAAATATTAGTATTAACAAACAAAAAACACACCTTCACAAGTTCACATACACACACGAAAAGCAAAAGCAGCCATGGTAATCCAGCACAATAGTGCTGATAAAATTGTAAATAGCTCTGGTAAAATATTTCTGTCAAACATCGACCAAAGTTATAATATCCACCACTCCCCCCCCCAACTTCCAATATGAGCAGAATTCTAGCTTGTAATTAACAGTATTCTATTAACTGATTAATCCTTAACCCTTCCTATTGATCTGTCATCGTAATTGGTCTTGTCTCCTCAAAGATTTGAACCTGGAATTTATCCAGGTTGCAAACCTATCGAAATATTTTACAGGAACGTCTTTCTACGTTGGTTGTGGTCAGATTTAAAGTGATGTTGGACAAGAAAAATGTTTCTGAGAGGGAATCAAAACTAAAAAATTCCTAAAAGTTGCTCGTGGGCTACGGTACGGTATTAAAGGGATTCATTTCTAACTCGACAATTACAGAGTTAAATTTGTCGAATGGATATTATATTTTCTGACCTGAAAATTGTAATTTTATCTTCCCTGACACTCTCTGTGTTGTATCGAAGATGAAACTGGGAATTATGTGATCCCTGGTTGCACAGTATGCAAGGTAACTGTGGCTTCTGACCAGCATAACCCAGCAAAGAAAGAGCTCTATGGGGATCACCCACCAACAAAGGGGCTGGATGGCTCAGTTGGTAGAGCGCTGGGCTTCTAGCCCAGAGGTCACTGGTTCGAATCCCGTTGTAGCTATATATTTCTTTTCTCTTTTCCATTCAAAATACTGTCAGCTTGCAAATGCCTTCTACATGCTGAGTTTCTTCATGATAAGGTCTGGAGTATAGGATTTGTAGAGTGTTGACGTCAAAGTAGAGATCACAAAAAATTGTCTCTCTGAGTTGTGTGCAAATATAATTTCTACCCATGTCTATCAATAAAACGTAAACATAGAGGTCGGTACACATGGGTTGCAGGGGGATGGTTCCAGAATACTCTTTAATATCTTTTTTTCCAGATATTATAGCAAGACTAAAGTCTGAATGTTTTTTCCTGCAGAGTACCACCGTTTAAGTTCTGCATAATCCGTAAACTGTTTTAGAATTGCAACCACCTCAACCCTCCTGCTGCCAGGTCACTTAAGTTTCCCTATTCCCCTGACCAAGTCCCACCTCCTCCAGATACAACTCTCATAGGGAACATGACTTGAACAATTCATGAAGATAAAAATGAATCGCTTGAATGATAATGCCTCGAACATGACACAAATATTTACATACCGGAACATGTACTCTCAGCAGCCAGTAATTTCTAATGCTTATTACTTATGATGTGGTACTTTATTGTCTGGCTTCGAAAGCAATCTTACTGACAGTACAAACAGGTCCCAACCTATTGTCTATAAATAGAACAAGGATATTCATACTCCTCGTACCCAAGTGGTTCGAAGATAAATAAAATAATAAGTAAATACCATATATTAAAGTGCTGTTATCATGATA
>KN889605.1:0-12102 GCA_000934455.1 Apostichopus parvimensis | reverse complement strand
AAAGCAGCTACTTGAGGTCATTTTGATAAAGTTTTGTTAACATAGTTTTATACTAAAACCTCACATCAATAGAGCTCATTAGCTTGACTAGCCAAGTTTCACTTGCAACTTTGCAGTGGAAATCTAATTTTTGGAAACGTTCATGTAGTTTCTTTCAACTTTGTTTGCTATACCACTATGAAAAGTCTTCTGGACGAGCAAAATGTCGAGGACTGATTCAAGATCTATAATTACCTACTACTAACGAACCTTCGTTTGGTGGGAAAATCTAGACGAGCGCCTAAGTGTGATCAATTTTTAATCTTATTTTGAGTAATATTCCAGGCAAGGGTTTGGACGAAATGCCGTCCGAATTAAAAAAAGCTGCTTTCATACAAATGTGATTCAACAATTCCTTTGGGTGATCTTTTAAGACTCTCTCTCTCTGAATTTAAGGAAGTATTTCTCTGGTAGGTAGATCAAAGATAATTACAACCTGGGAGTATCCTTACAGGAAGATACAACTAATTCACAGCTAGCAAAATAAAGACACTCTCAGTCCACAGTTGGATATTATAGTCTGTCCAAACATTTCACCCAAACTGTGATACTTGTAATTATTTATCCGTGAAGTTTTCAATCAAAGAAAAAACCTTTCTGATTACAAACAGTTTCAAAAATATAAAGTTTCTGGGAATTAGCTGTGGGCATAACCCAACCAACCTGACCTTGAATTAACTTTCTGACGTTGTTTCGTCAAGAAAAGTTTCAATTTTTTCAAGCGACCTTATACAATTTAATCTGTCACAAAGTTGGTGGTATCATACTTAACCGTAGAGGAACGATAACGTACCTCAAGAAAGGAAGAAAGAAAAAAAGAAAGAATGAATGAAAGATTTCACAAAAAATGTTTAATTTTACTTCTTTTTTTCAAGCTGGCACAGGGCATGAAGTAACTTGTCATCCCAATAATAGAAACAACCAAACATTACACTAACAGAGTAGCAGTGACTTGATCACAAATTTGAAAGTCACTAAATTACTTGCAGCTAAATGGTTGTAAGAATCTTCTAGATCTTTCAGTCACATTGAAGGAGACCTAATAAAATGGATGAATATGTATGACTTGGTCCAGATGAATACTTCAAATATTGTTGTTTTCATTTAAAAGTCAATTTATTTAGCAGTTTGGAGAAGATTGATATGCAACAAATAACCTCTTTTGATTTATTAAACATCTGGTAATTCTGACACTGCAAAATAAGTTTGGCCTCAAATGTGAAATGTCGCTGCTTTTTTTTTACCAGGCTAAGCCAACTTCCCTTCCTTCCCGACAAATCCAGCAGTCCAGCTACCCCCCCCCCCCATTAAGTCAAATGAAAAAACCTTACAATTTTATTTAGAATAAAAAATCACTCACCTGAGCTAAACCTTGAGATAAATTAAAAATGATAAACTGAGCCTACAGAACATAGTGTTCTTTTCTGACAGTGATCTTGAAATAAACAGCAACCACAATCTGTATCATTTTACAGCCACCAAACTTTGCAATACAAACCCCCCCCCCCCCTCCTCCACCCAGAAAGAATGCAGTTTCTTTTTTAACCAGCCAGAGATTCGACCCACAAACTCCCAGATACTAGCTTTCATTGCTTTTAATGCCACAGCCTTTTTACCCAATCTACTGACAGCCCTGGTTTGCCCTTGTGTTAGGTTGTTAGGCTATCAAGGCTACATTATTTGGCTGAATAATAACAATGTGGAAATGATAGCATGATTTAAATTCGTTAAAATATGACTATCTGCAAGAGGCTTTTGAATTCCACCAAACCCTTCAATACAGAGATGTTCTCCTCTTTATCATGTCATCTTAACAATGCACAGAATTGAAGAATAATAACAATGTGGAAATGATAGCATGATTTAAATTCGTTAAAATATGACTATCTGCAAGAGGCTTTTGAATTCCACCAAACCCTTCAATACAGAGATGTTCTCCTCTTTATCATGTCATCTTAACAATGCACAGAATTGAAGAGGAAGCCGTTTTCTCTCCCTATTTCTTTTCCAGTGCACGTATCTTACACTGTTTGACAGGCCTAGAGGCCACTTGCTAAAAACATTCCAAGTAACATAAAAACAATATCTACTGGCAATAATCAAGTTGTCACTGGCATTTTCTTGAATTACAACACACATCAGTTTAATACTACATAGGCTTATCAGAGCAGCCCAATAACAGCAGTGATAATGAGCTGTAGTATTGACTGGACTTAATTATTACTAGGTACAGAAATCATGTCTATTTATTGACTAGAAAAGTACAATTGTTCTTAATATCTACTGGCAGCAAATGCCTTATCTAAAAGTTTCTTATCTACTGGCAAACTGTCAACTCCTCCTATAGACCTGAATTCGAGAGAGTAGCCCTGACCGAGTGACCGGAGTGTTACTTTGTATGGAGTTGCACGTACCTTGAACCAGGTCAGAAACCCGCCACTCGGAAGAGGACCTCCACTGGACAGATAAACCTTACCCGAACCCGTTTCTTCTTCTGATTCCCATTCCAAGGGACAGTCACCATTTAAACAGAACGGTAGACAACAAGCCATGATGAGCAACCGCTCATTATGAATATGCAAATTAACGTTTCTCTTCCCTTGGGCCAATGAAGTTTAAGGGGTACGATCCAGCTGGTTTAGTAGTTTCCACGGTAGATTGTTATTATTATTAAGTTTCGTTCCCCACTGTTCCACAAGATAACGATATAGACAGTGTAACATTTATTGCTTTCATGGTAAAATAGGCTGCAATTAAACTGTCAAACACATCAACAGGAGAACACAGTGAAGCACATGAATGATTATGATATAGTATCCCAGAGTGTAACAGAGCCTAGAAATGTTATTGCTAATATAGTATCCAATATTTAAGATACACTATTTGACACTCCTCCCTGGAATGCAATTCCAGCAGGGGTGATTAACGAAACAGAGCAAACAATATTGAGGTAAAACTCTTGTTTGAATAACAGCGATAAAAGTTTCCAAAAAAAGGGTACAAAAATAAAACTAGAATACAATAAACTAGAAAACCAAGTAATGGAACCCCCCCTAATCACTGTACTGTTACTAGAAACCAGTGTACTGTTGTATATTGTAGCTGCTAGGTATCTTAATTGTGGTCTGGAGGTCTAAGGGTGCACTGGTGGTCCTGCACCAAGTTTAGTGTTTACAATATAGTCAAGCACGGTGATATATATATTACACTATGGTGTTGCTTGAGTCACCTTTAAGCATTGTACAATCCTATCGCTTTGTTGACACCTTCATCGATTCCAGTCAATAGCTCATTAAATTCTCAATCTTGTGAGAGTGGAGTGGTGAAATAAAGGGGTAGAGTGGTCTTCAATAGGGTTACAATGGAGGGATAACAAGGCAAAAGTAAACAGTATCCCAAACGTGGGATAATCTAAGACCCTGGTTTAATAATGTATGTGTGGGAAATTAAAGAAAGGTCATCTATTTTATCCATCAACCATACTCAAAAAGATTTCCAGCATGACCATAAAAGTTTTCAAATGTCATCGTAAAAGGTCTAGTTTTAAAGTCTTAAGATGAGCAGAGGGGGTGGGTGGATAGGATGGGGCAGGGAAGTGGGAGAATGGGAAAGGGGCAAAAAAAATATGACTGTGACTTTTAGTTTCATCCCCTCAGTATATTGAGAACGTCCAAAGGTTTCTTCAATTCTGGACATAAAAGTTTTAATAACAGTCTAGAAATGGAGATTAAAGTCTAAGAAAGCAGACAAGGATGCAAAGGGTGGGGGAGGGGAGGGGAGGGGAGGGGGTGAGAGAGAACAATTCTGACTTTGATTTCTTATTAAGTAAAGGACTGTTGCAAGAATGGCTAGCATTAAAACCTGAAAATACATTTACAAGAATATAAGCTCACCTTGAATCTGACATGTTTACCACTTTTGGGTTTTCCTGAATCTGTCATAGAAGCACCGTTGAACAATTGTTGAGGCATCCTACTGCTTTAATTGAACTGACCCCCCTCACTTCTGCTGTATCATTAAACAGACTATGACTTATCTCAGAGTTAACTTAATACTCCTCTTTTCTTCCACGATTTTAAGTGAATCAGAAGTTGTCGTCCTGGTAACCAGTCAAAATCTAGATTCCCAAAGTCAAAGTTTCGATTCACCTGACTAGTACGGTATGTTCATTCATAGAAGCAATAGAGGCCTGTGTATTACTCTATGAGCTACTTGTATGCCGAGCCACTGAAAACAGTCACTGCAACTGATACCATGTGAAGTAGTTATATCATAAAGTACCGCACGTTTTATAGAGAATAATAAAATACTGCTAGAAACAATCTCTCAACAAAAACTCCCCGTGATGAGGAAGAAAAATACATCGAAACTAGCTACAAAATTGTGTGATTTAAACCGATAACTGCTAGATCAAAGTTCCGTCCTGTTCACAATACACATACAGGAATCACTCCACCCAATCAAAAACAACAACAACAATAAGGTTTTAGTATCTGAGTGAGAACGTATCTGTATCACCCAGATGAAAATCGAGTAAGTTCCCCTGCTGGGTATTCCGACAACTTCTGCTTTTTCTTTAACTGTCGGCGTCTGCGCCAGGATAACAGGATGTTTGCAAAATGACAAAGGTAGGATGTCGGTTACAATTGACTAGAGCTTTCGGAGGTTTCCGTGGGATGAAGCGCTTAAGCTAACTTCCTCTCCGAGTGGGTTTTCCTGAGAATGTAACAGATCTGTCTGTATTCCCATGTACTTTGCGAAACAGACTAGAAGGCCATTTCCTGACTTTGGTTCATATATATCTTCCACCAAACAGAATGTTTTTATCCCCCTCTTCCCTGTGGCATCGACGACGACGCTGAGTCTAACTCAATTACCCTACCTATATTAATCACCTGGAAGTCGTTGATTAGTAGCCGTCCTTCGGCGATAATTGCGAAGTGATGGCGCTGCTACGACTCGGACCCGAGAGTTTCGTTTGGTACGCCAAAAGGTATTTATTGGCTAAACACGTTCGAATCTGTCTATTCCACTCTTTAACGAGAGTAATGTCATGCCATCCATATCCGAGCTGACACTGAATGGAATTTTTACCGGCTTATCCGATGGGTTCTGTATTCAGGTAATCCTTTCGTACAAGACAGACCATCAATGTCAACTGCTTTCTTTTCTTTGATCCTCTTTCAATGAAGACATTAAAGCGTAACAGTCATGTCGAAGGTATTTTGTTCACATGAATAGAACCATTAGAGATACATGGAGATGGTTACATATGTACATGAGACCGCTGTACCCGGAGCAGGTGGGACTCATAGATCTATCTTCTTAGAATACCACCTAACTGGAATACATTTGTCTGGTCTGCTTTATTTCCCTCCTTTCATCAACCCTGACTGATACTAACAAGGTTCCCTTGGGGTAATAATCAGCTTCCTTTGTCTTGACTTTTACCTTCTAATGGGTTAAAGGGTTCATAGGGGAACAAAAACCATATCTCAGAAGTTATGAGAGAGGTAGTAAATGGGGGTACTTTTTAATGGCAATCCTTATCAACTGCAAATGGAGCAAAATAGAAACCAAATGTCAGAAAACCTCCCCCCTGTTTGTTGATGTTTCACAGCTTATTAAGTGTCTGGGCATTGTATAAACAAGAAGGTGATGTCATTTTTCCCTGAAAGTCTCTGGATTTTAATACCAAAAGTATAAATCATTTCCTGATGTCTTCCAAGAGTTTTCTCTTTCTTTTTCACAACTCCAAAATAATTTGATCAATGAAAGATTTTGACACTTTTGAAAACTTTACCAAGAAATCAATGGCATCATAAAAGTATTGCTTTATGCTCAATATTTTCAGATGTCTGGCACCACCTATTCATGAAACAATGCAACAAAACCAGAGAGTTTAATACTCTCAGAGGTACATGTGGACTTTTGGTGACTCTTTCTCCGTTTCTAACAAAGAGATTTCTCATGCAGAATATTAACAAAATCTGTTAAGAGTTGTGGTTTACATAAATTTCCATGGTAACTCCCACAAAACTTGAAGATTAATAAAAGAAATGTTTATTATAGGCTGATACTATGCTAGGAGGAATATTATTAGAACTAAGCATTGTCTGTCCTCTTAAAACAAAGCTTGGATATTTCCAATATAATTTAATCTCACTATAGAGGGCAGTATTCCATGACAACTAGTATATATCCTTGGGTAAGCTATATTATACTTGTATATATTATACTTGTATGTAAATTTACTGATATTCAAGAGCTGAAAAGGTCAATAAAATGGGATATGATGAGAAGTAACATCTGCTGCCAAACCACAACAAGAATCCACACTATCCTGTGACCATTTTAGCAGATTCCTAGCTGATTATAGCTTGTTAGTCTTCCCAATACCCTCTATGGATTAACTTTAGTTCATTCCAATGACATGTCCTCACTGAGGGAACGTTCATCTAAAACTGGACGCTCCCACCACAATATTTCTTCTATTTAGTAGATTGTATTCCAACACAGTCAAAAAGATGTCCGCCTCATTACTATGGTAACACAGCAAATGCTTACGGTTGCTAAAATTTGTTTACAGACAAATTTTGTCCTCGAATACACCAAATGTAAGTTGCTTTGTTGGACTCGCTTTGTCCTTGCTTTGTCTCGCTTTGACTTGCTTTATCCCGGTTGGTGACTTCATTCTTTTCTCTAGCAAAGTATCTCAGAAAATAATATACAGGAGGTTGAGCTTACTTATAAATGTTTCCACTGGAAAATGATATCATAAATTAAAACTATATCGACAGCAATTCTTTCCTCAACAACTTGCGACTGCTTGGGTATGTACTAAGAATGTCACTGCCTACAGTCCACGAAATCTGACGAAGAAAGCCCACATCTGCCAATCTGCTGGCTCCATTTATATCCAAAATTTACCTTTTCCCTGAGAGAGTGATCGCCGTCTGCTTTCAAGGCATTCCAGAAACTTCAAATTTAAAAGGAATCACAATTTTTCAAGCTATAAAAGGCTACTATTAAAACGAAGGAGTCTATTAAAATGCATCTTTTTGTAAGGGAATATTCCAGTTCGCTGTGAGGGACAAGGCCCTGGGTCTTATTAATTTGCATTGACGTAACAGCCTGCCAGAGAATGAATCGGAAAATTGGTTACAAATTTTGACATCCTGTAGCCTGTCGCTGAATAGGTCCGCATTACAATCAATTTGAAAATTTAATGAGGAAACGTTTTGCAAAAGAAAGAAAAGATGGACACAGGTGAACATACCAGCATAAAAGAACATTCTCAAGTTTGAAAATAGCTGGAAGAAAAGTTTGTCCTCACTTTCTGATGGAGCTATGGGATTCATGGCAACAGGATGGTAAAATGATACTCTTGAGAATTTCACCATCCACCACATATCACTCTACCTTAAAAGACCAATCGAGACCTTTCAGGTCACATGCACCCAAGATGTCAGAAAATAATGTCTTCAGTACTAGTACATGGCAAATGAATTTTGGGTTATTCAAGGACATCAGTAATAGCTAGGCTATCGAGTATGTTAGAAGTCATGGCAATGCTTGTCCTGCCCTAACTGTGAAAAAGATTTTACTGCCACCATCAAAGTAACTTTACTATGTCATTTCAGCAGACATTTTACATGACGTTTATATTACTTGAAGCATCTAGTATGAAAGTATGAAGTTTATTGTTCATTAGATTCTAGATTTATCAATAAATGGAGAAAAAAAAGAATAGTAAATAAAATCAGGCCAATAGGTTGACTATTAGGCGACAGATATTATATCAACAAATGAAATAACTTTCAATGATAGGATTCATTTTGGAAAACAAGAACTAATACACCCAGAGTCCCACAACATCAGTTTGAATATCGATAGGATACGAAAACAAAGGACAATGATCACTTTTTACATTTTGATAAGAACAAGATGGCTGACCTTTTGGCATTCAATATTTCATGAGCACACTGAACATTCCTAGATGTCAGTGAAACTTAATTTGTGGGGTGGGTATATGACCTTCAGGAGAATACTTAAGACAGACTGCCCTCAATTTATTGAATGTCAAACATTTTGGCCAATACTGAATTTACTGTTGTCCCTTTTTCTAAAATGGTTGCGATGTCATAGTCCAAGAAATAGCATCTGTATTATAGTTTTGGCTATTTCTATAGAGCTTCTACCATATTATTCTTCCCTTCCCTGTAATGATTCAAACATTTGAGACTCCCATAAACTGAGAGCAGAGGCTTCTTACTGCTAGTCTATCACTGACAGAAATTCTTTGAAGACCAAAAGTAATGTAAGAGCATGCCTTCCCTACTGTATCTATTTTCTTAAGATATTTGAGGAGGAATATACACACTAGGGACCAGATCACACCAAATAAGAAGTGAAGATATATATGATAACGCCACGGAGGAGGAAATGTATCAAGCCATATTTCATTCTTTCTGCTCTAAGATGTATATAACATAATAAATCTATCTAGGAATATAAAAAGGGGCCCCTCTGGGGCGCGCAGGGCCTCATTTTTCCGAAGAACGAAAAAACTGTGACTATTATATACAAAGGGTAAATAGTGCTTAAATGCAGGAAAACATCTCACAATGAATCTCCAGTACTGGTTTTGAGCGGCTCTCCTCTTCATGTGTGAAGTGAACACGTCAAAGGATTGCAAACCGCAAGGAGATGAAGAAACTCAAGTCTACGAGAAGGGGCAATAAGGGTGATAGAACTGTCAGCTTTGAGAGGCATCTCCAAAGTCTGGCAAAGACTGGTAAAAAATATCTTGCTCCAGTTCTTGGCAGCAATGAATCTGCAGTCACTTTTACCAACATACAACACTAACGGGAATAATTATCTCCTTGGTAGAGCTCTAGATCTGCATCCCCTAGTAACCATGGATATACTGTATAGCCTAACATACTTAGCATAGTCTGGAAGTAGCCTATACCGATGATATATAGCAGTTTCTAAGAAGCTGCCTACGTTGTGAAATAACCATGCTGATGAAGAGGAAGAATTTGACTGTGATTGGGAGATACAATGATTTATTACGTCCCCTCATCTATTAGAGGGAAAAGCTGAGCGAGTTTCCATATATCTTATTGTGCCATTCTGTCAAGGTGTAACAATTTCACACTCCAAGTGAATACTCTCAATTTTACCCAGTGTTCCTCATTTCATATTTTCATGGTAAAAATGAACACTGAACACAATGTCAGTATTAGGAGATGTGGAAAACTTTAACAACAACAGTTTTACCAAAGGTAATCTCTTTCAAAAGAAGTATTTAACACAATGAATAAAAGAGAAAGTATATAAGAGCAAGAGAAGTGGAAATGTGTTGATATGTTTTTTGAAACATATTGAAGTCTCTGATGTCACCCTTAGTATCCCCCCCCCCGGGGCCCCCTACCTTCCTCCCTCAACATGATAGATCAAAAGTTTCTTAAGTTGTTTATGAAAGTTTGTTCATAACAACATCTGGAGCATACAGATTACTTATGATGGTTTGCCCTCCTTTAAGCAGCTTACTGACGTCCGCTTGGTTGCAGTATGGCCTTAGTGCTTTACTTACTACCGGTGGAAAATTCTAGACCTAAAACTAAGTTAACAAACAGTTCGTTCCACTGCTTTCCTGCATGAGTGTTGACAAAGTGTGTTTATTACACGGTCAAACAGCAGTTTCAACAAGCTAAGTGGACAATAAGAAGGTTAATACGTTGGAACAACTTTTCTCTTTCACCAGGGATTGACACATGTCACATGAAGCAGTAAGTAGGCCAAACAAATAATAGTATAAATTAATAATAATAATTAAGGATTCATAATTTTCACATATCCACTCTGCAGAGTGCTGAAGGCGTAAAAACCGAAATACCTCCCCCTTACCAGCCCAAAAAAAACATTAAAACAAAACAGCACAGAGACACACACACAAACACCCCACAGCATCCCCCCCACCCCAAAATAACCCCAACTGTTCAGAGGTGATATTATCACACCTCTGATCAGTCTTAGGGAACATAGGAAGGATGACTTTTAGGCACCAAATTAATTTGTGAAATGACTGTAAAACAAACATCACTGCTATCAGTCCAGGTTGCATTCCTATACCACTTTAATATTTTGAGAAATGACACTTTGGACATACAGTACATGTGACCAGGCTCTTCACTTAAAGTGACTGGACTGCTCAGTCTAGAAAACAGAAGGTTAGGTCAGTTCCCCAGATGCAACGTGCAACTCAACCAGGCAAAACGTTGCATTCCAAATATGTCATTGACAAATTTATGTTGAATGTCATCCTTTCTTTATCACTGAATAATCATTTAAAGGATGATTTCAGGCATAAAATAATTTTTTGATCTGACTGTCGAGAAGAACTGATTTCAGTCCACGTTGTAATTCTGTACCTCTTTAATCATCTGAGGCTCTTCACTTAAAGTGACTGGACTACTCAGTCTAGAACAATGTTCTCGTCACTATAAAGGTGTACATACCATGTCACACGACTGCTTGCAAGTATTGTTTTACCCTTTAGTTGTACTGAAAGCGCACACCATTTCAACAAGCTCCCATCCTGACTATGACTCAACAAATATCTAACAGTATATGTCAGGCATCCCAGGAGGTCAAGGACTGACTGTACAGACTTTATAGTTACCTACAGCTAGCTTCCTGCCAGCAAGTCTAATAAGTCTACATCATAAGAATGTCTTCACTTGTAATTTTTGTGGTTATAAGATGTGTTGGCATGCTCTCTACTCAGCTAGCAGCATGCATATCATATTTTGGTCCTTTACAAAAGCTTGAAGTTACGCTTCCCTCCGCAGGAAGTCCATTACAAATTTTTATCAAAACCAGTCTTTTCGAAGAAAATTCTATATATCCGCCTGGTGGGTGGTTGGATACCGAGATAAATTTCCAATTTGTTTCAGAATTTTTGAGAAAATACACAGCAAGAATTTTTTGCAGGATAATGATGGGTTTGTAGCAAATTTAAATTCACCCCACTGATCTCTCAGAAATAGACGCCTTTACTTCAGAAAATTCAATTATTTTGCCTCAATATTTTCCTTGGTAAATATTGTCAATTTTGTTGCCATTTATTTTTTAACTTACTTTATAGTTACTAAAAGGCACATTTCTTCATACAGTTTCCATTTACTGGACACTGACATGAACAGTTCATGCATAGGGTCACACAGGTTTTTTTTATATTATTGAATGGGTAAACATTTATAGATAGCTCACTCATTGATCCAGACATCATGGCTCAAGAATTTACATGTAGTCAATATTCATAACACTTGATTTACATACCCGGTATATTTGGAGATCTAAGCTTATTATCACATGCAAACCCTTTTCCCTTAGTAACTCCCGTCCCATACCCTGCTCCTAACAACCGCATAGCAATTTCAAGTGGTTAATGGGGTGAATACTATATTATTCACAACATTAATTTCTTACTTTTCTGAAATATACGTCTAATGAGGTGACAGGGATAATTACTAGAAATACATCAAATCTTCAGTAATCTCACATAAATGGAATGACCTTTTCAGAATAATACATTACAGAGAAATCAAAACCCTTACCCATTTATCAATCTCGTCCAAATCGACAATCTCGAAATCCCATTCTACGTCAGTCATGATTCAGGGTTTAGGAATGTTATTTTTTACTTCCTTTCACAAAAAACAATTATATATCCACAGCCAGACGTTTTAAAATGATCTCGTTTCTTTATCTTTTCGGCAGGAATTAAAACCGTAGGCTTACAGAGTTTACCGTAACTCGGGTCTGAAATGTAATAATCCGACGACGACAGAAGTGGCAACCTCCTGGAAACTTTGGATTTCCGTTCACGGGGACGGAGATCGAGATTGATCGTCCGTCTCTCAAAATAAATCACGACAGAAAGACACCGACAATAGGAGGAGGAGACTAAGCGAAAAAAAGGAAAACCTTCAACATTACTACACTATTGGAGAATCATGATGAAATCTAATGGAAAATTGATGTATGGAGGGG
>KN889604.1:119152-136851 GCA_000934455.1 Apostichopus parvimensis | reverse complement strand
AAGAACCTACGCTAGTCTTTCTTACTATTAAAAGTACACTCAATTCACCTAATAGGTGTAATTATGTTTCACCATGGGGAGCATGCTATAAGTTCATGTTCTTCGGGCCCTCCCATAAAAATAATTCAGGTTCTTGGCTACTTCGTTACGTTAGATAGTGTAAAACCGCCTACACCCCCATTTCAATGATTGATTCCATGAAAATGGACTAGAAATTTCTACTACTTTTTTCAGGTTTCGCAACTGTCCCCTACCAGACTCAATCCACCCGAATTCAATTCCAAACAGTTTAAAGACATCGAATTTTAAAGGTAATTACAAAATAACCGATATGTTTAATATGTAACTAAGATGTGGATATTGCAATAGCAAGATTTTCGCCTCGGGCTGTTTCTACCAAATAATCAGTCAATACATATTGTAGAGAAAAGACTTTCATGTTAATGTGTACGTAATATATTATGTTAGTTATCTGTACGAAAGCCATCTATAAGCTACCAATAATACTATGACATTATTGTTAGACATTCATGATATAGGTATGCGTTGTATACTTTAGTTGTCATTTACTGTATTGTGGATACCAGGACCTATAATAAAGCAATCATTAACAGAAATTGATTATGCTTTGCTACATCTTTTGCTAACGTTTTTTTTTAATACCCGACACACAACATAACATGACCTATCTGGTTTCACCAAATAACTGGAAAGTGTAGAATGCTGACATAGTTTATGGCTGAGTTATGAACTAGTGAAGTACATAACAGAAAGCCGACGCTTTGTTTGTACGGCATATAAACAAAACAAAACATTTGGTCGTCGCCGAAATTTTCTGGAAAGTCGGCTACGATATCACAAATTTTCCCCTGAATAAACAGCCCTAAGATTCACTAAAAAGGCTTAAATGCAACTACCATGAAAAACATTGTCATAACATGGAAAAAAAAACTTAGAAAATGTGTAAGTAATGATATATGTCAGTAATGCAGTATATGCACATAGTCAGGGCAACATGTTACCCCTGCCCTTAGTGTATAAGCTCAAAATCAATAAAATTCAGTAATTCAAACACGGAAACAAGCGAAAGATAAACGAAATACAAACAAAATCCTTTTCTTAGTTTATCCCACGTACATTGTAACCATGGATTGAATGTACGAAACCTTAGTCTAACTGTGTTAGTTGCGTAACGACTAATAATTGACTGTAAAGAGATGCGTCTGTTGCATGACAATGTTAAATTTACAACACCCTTAAGAATATGATTAAAAAATGAATAAGACAATAGAGGCACAAATTCATGATTGTTATTTTAACAGGCCTGCGGCATAAGTTGTGCCACTCATTATTAACCCAAGTCACATGAGAATAACTTACACAAGAACTTGAGTATTTGGGCAAGTTAATATAGTTTAAATTAGCTGGAAGGGAAAATATCCATATTTTGTAGAACTATGACCCAAAATAGATCAAATGTACTTCAAGTTAAGGATGTAAAATGTTTTTATTAAAGTGCCATTTTATAATAATTGTTTAATGAAATATTTTTGGCCTTAGTACTTTACACTTTTAAAAATGGTGAAGATAGTTGTAACGCCTCACCTACTATGGAGTTAACTTACTCTGAAAATATTACAATCCTAATTTGCAAGTTATAAAGATAAGCTACATATTATCAAACATATATTCTTGCAAAGCGGGCCACCAAACAATAAGCCCTTTCTCACCAGATTTTCTTATAGCATTTGAATGCTCATCTAATTGGGATAGAAACAGAACCTACTTACTACAACAATACCTGTTGCAATAGTATCACATTCACTTATATTTTACTAAATTGGTGTTAGACCAAAGAAGGAATATGAATGACTTGAGCACCATGTCCGTGGAGTTTGAAATAATGTGACTTCACTCATCTTTTAAGGAATATGATATGAAATATATATTATTTTCTATTTATTGTGGTACCAATCATTTCACCTTGAAATACAAACACAATGAAGCAACAAATATGCTTGTTTGTTATTTTGGGCATAAGCCAATAGCTGTGTACCATAAGGTGAAACTTTTATATTGAGGTAATAAAGTGGTGTCAAACAGAATTGAGTATTTGAAGTCGGAGAAGTATATTACTATTAGGAACATCATTTTGTCATGTCCTATTGTAATACTTGAACAGTATCACTGTAATCAAACACAGTCAACTCCTTAAGTTAGGCTAATGAGTGCGTTTTCCTGTCCCTTAGTTTACAATACACAGTAGGTCTACTATATAATATGTATGCCTATAGGAATAGAAAAACTATTGTATGAATATTCATGGGGCATGCACTGAAAGCCTAGCCCGACTGTTAATACATAGATCGGGTAGCGATAATAAAGTATGTTCTTTGCCATTATATCGCTTTAAAAACGAAAAGTCGAAGACAATAGCCTTATCATTTAGTACATCAATGTCCGTTAAAGAGGCCTAATCAGTTCAATGCAACTCCCTAGCCTATAGCCTATGCAGGGCAGGAGATTTGCTAGACACATGGTATTTTCATAGTCAAATATGAAACTACAAACCGTGCAACATTTCTGGCGATTTATGAAGCGATCTGTGAAGTCAATTATTTCCATCCATACAGTGTTTCTTTTACTCATAGGGACTTTTCGTACACCAGAAAATGTGTGTCAATTCAATAGGCATGGCATCGTTCTTCCATTTGTGGTTATTTTGCTAAACCACTATTAAATTTAGTATGTAATATTACACAAAAAATATGTTTATTCTGCAATAATCAATACGTTCATTACTATGTTCACGTTAGGTTCCTTTAGACTCTGGTAGTATGTATCAAAGTAAACAAACTCAACGGTCATGTTGTTACAAATATTTTGTCAAAGAATGATGATATATGAAGACATTTTCCAAGTTCATGACACAAGGGTTCAATTAAGTCAAATAGTAAAGACATGAATAATTATTAAACATATTCCAATCTCTCCTATACAGTCTTCTGGCAAAATTCTTTCAAATATTTGGATCTCAAATCTGGACAGTGGATTACGGTAAGTGTACATGGCTATGATACACAATAAAAACACGATAATATACCTAATGATGACTGTGATGTGTCACATAGGTTTCGTACTAGTTTAACATATTATTTAGCAAACTTCACTGTTCGACAAAACATCTTCTCTGGTGCACTCTGCCATTCAATTTATCTAACATAAGCTACAGTCAAACTCTGAGGTTGAAAAGATTCGACCGGACAATACTGAAAGACTCAAGTGACGTATGCTTTGATAAGTCGGTGGCTTTATTTAAATCTTCATACCAAAACAAAAACCCTGAAACAAAACGTAAAATTTAGGCATTGTTTAAAAAAAATATTTCACACAAACATGACGTTACATTGATCTCGCTGTATGATCCCATTTATTTTATTCCTTCTTACAACTTATCACATATTGACAGTATACCCTATCTGTACAGACATTCGATATTAACAAACGTCTCGTAAATACATCGGTATACGTGCTTTTTAACTTGTCAACACATTTCAGCTTCACTTTACACAAATAAAAAACAAGAATACGACCAGCTAAGTGTGTTCCCTCTACTGCAAAGTAAATTTGGACTTATTAGAAGTAAGAAAATGATACACTAACGGAATTTGGTCAGTTTCCGGCCTTTTACAGATATCTGCAGGTGCTTTAAGACAGGTATCCTCAAGAAACATAGTACAATAAATTCACCAGCGGAGAACCAAAGTTGCCCCAACAAATACTAGGTCACCGACGATCGAATACTGCGGGCTAAAGGCGCTCAACGGACATCGCGTCCAACTGCCACGAGTAACTGCTGTGGGGCACCCAGCACCCCTTACACCAAGTAGTACAGAATTTGAATATAACGCACTCACCTGCTTACCCGGCCTTTTCATACTGACTCTTCTCCTGCATTTTATGCAAAGTGATCTAAACATAGACTTACACAAATCCAATTGATGCCCGTCGAGCAATCAGTGAATCAAACAAAGCATACTAGAATGTCGAATGTTGTTAATGCAAAATTCGTGAGCAAAACAGAAAACAAAGGAATGTTCATGGCTAAATGTATACAGCTGCATGATAGTTGTCTGATTTCTGTCAAGCATACTCATGACAGAGGTCATATAAGTGATACTTGTATAAAAAAAAATTCATCAATATTCCTTGGATTTATTTAAGATCGTAACCATTAATATCCATGCCGCTTCTCGACCTTTTGCTAAGATCATGTGTAGTATATGTTCCGTTCGAGGAGAATGGTGATACACACCCAACGATGATCACACCGTCACAGTTTCGATGCAAGGGGACTGGGGTTTAAGAGCGGATCAGTCGTTCGGTTGTTTAGTTTTTGTGCCCAGGTTCTTACCTGGGTGACTTTCCTTAAAAATTACCATTAATATCCATGTGCTAGCCATTATCAGTGCTCAATTTATAAATAAACTGAAACAGATCGCAAGGTATTACATTTATATAAACATACAATAATTGTCTAACGGGAATGTCAGGATTTATTGATGAGCGTACATGTACAATTTATAATGTATGGATTGCCTGTCTATTATTTTAATTATTAGGTTGATGACGTCGGTACTATCACTAAGCTGTGTTCTGAGAACGTGTACATTAATAACAGCGACAATAAGTCACAACAGAGGTCAACCATAGAGCTGTTGGAGAAGGCATCACGTCTTGACGTAAGTCAGTTTATGATATCATTAAATCAACTTGTACAAACATTTAAATATACATTCAGTCAGTTTAAGCATATACCACCACCGTCTACTTTTACATATCTATGATATTATTGAAATGGACAAAAAACATCCAAATCTACAAAATAACTTGCTGGACATCAAACTGATGCATCGATATCGACATTTAGATGTTATTATATTAAAGAAGGACAGTTTTATTTAACCATTTTTTTTTTAATATTCATCATCGAATCACCGACTAACCACTTTGTCATAGATACGGAACAAAACAAAATAAGTGTAAATGAAGAAGATAAACTCTTCGCGACATTTTTCCCGATTTTGCCCGGTTTTCAAATAATTTATATTACAAACTGTACACAATCTATGATGACTGCTGACAGTTCATATTTGCAATATATGTTAACTTAAATTATGAAAGACAATTTTCTCAAGGATTTCCTCGCGTTGTGCCAAGCAAGCCGTGGTACCGTATCTCCATTTAGTCTCAACTCAACCAGTAGGCTATTGCAAGGGCAGTAAAACAAATGAGCCCTTCCCGTTGCTTAACAGGCCAGACAACAGTGTCCTATCTGGTCAAGAAACAAAAACCCTTATCATAGTTGTTCAGCTTAATTTACTTATTAATTTACCAGTTATACTGATGCATTTTGTGTCTTTTCGTTACCTTATTGTATTATAATACTTTTCTGATTTCAAAGTCGCAATGCATGAAAATGTATCTTAAAACAATGTTTGTTAACATTTTTCAATCAGCCTACTTAGTCATTGGTGAATGGAGAATGGTAATCACTGCGACAAATATTCCGACTATGAGCCCCCAACCTCACTTGTATATTACAACATGAAACGTCAGGTTGGCGTTAGTAATCTGATTAATTAATTAACACAGCAGTAATGCAAAGAGAGCACTTTAAAGTTACTTTTTCGTTTTTGCAGATTTCGACACGTATTGCACCGTGTAATATTTATTTAGTGCAACAACTGCTGAGTTTAGTTAATACGATCGTATGTGACCATCAAACAACATTAAAGCATTCCTGTTGAGGAACTCCCGATGGTGACATAAATTATTGATGCATCCAGGAGTGTAGATATGACTTTATTGGAGAACATGGGGAACCATCGATATTAACGTTAGATGTTTGGATAGTTAATAGGTATACTGCATTCATCGTGTCGTGTCGGTCTTATTGCTTATACTGATAGCTAACACTGGATTTTAAAAGCCGAATACAATTCAAATTTGTTTCTTTAGATATAGCTATCATATTGACTTGTTAAGTCATAAAGTAGATTATGTGCAATTTAAAAATAATGTTGAACTTATTACTAAATCTCTATAAGTTGATAATATTTCTTTGTATGTATGTTATAAAGGTAAATTGTTACTTTTCTTGTGTTAAGAATTTAATAATATTGAGAACTGAACACAATTCAAGTGTGTATTCCTCTATTTGTTTTCACACTCAACTTATTACCTTAAAACTCCACGTTTTTGAACTGTTGTTGAAAATTACACAATATCGTCATACTTTACTTTTTTGCTCCATCAGATCCCTACTTCTTTTTTTTTTTAGCTAAATCTTCAAATTCACATGTGCCATTTGACTCAATATATCCGTTTTATTTAATTCAATAAATAAATAATATCGGCATCATTAATATGTTCCATTCCATCAGATTCCTATCTATGACTTAACCCTATACAATGCAATTAGTCACGTGGATGAAGGTGACGTCATCCTACAATCAGGTCTACGACTACCACGACTGCCATCAGTACATATAATGTTCATAGAAACAGAGGGCGGCAAAGAAATGACACAACAAGAGGTTGTTGATATATTGATGTATGTACAACGGTCACACAGACTAGAAAAACTGATGTAAGTATATGAAAATACATAAACAACGTTCACGAATACAAGGTAACCCATTTTATACTCGAACATTCTTTGTCATATATCATGACGGACCGGATACTTACATATAAACCGTACTCTGTTGCTTCAAAGAACTTACTAGAGGCATCCTCGAACACGTTGCTTCGATACAATCATTGGGCTCCGAGTCAAATGTTCAACAGCATATTGATCGAACTCAGGCAGTTTAAGCACAGGTCAGCCTTCAACACGTGGTTTCGAACCAAAATATGCTACAAATGTAACGCCACTGGAGTAAGATTCACATGAACCCATTTATTTACGTACTATTTGTGTATCAAAATCCTTTTCCGCACTTTTCTCG
This sequence comes from Apostichopus parvimensis, assembly GCA_000934455.1. Classification (NCBI taxonomy): domain Eukaryota; kingdom Metazoa; phylum Echinodermata; class Holothuroidea; order Aspidochirotida; family Stichopodidae; genus Apostichopus; species Apostichopus parvimensis. The sequence goes on along the minus strand of KN889604.1, from coordinate 129,838 downwards.
GACGAATTACAGTTGTCAATATTCAAAGTCTAAAATTTAATAGTTCAATAATGTTCGACTTTCTTTTCCTTATTGGAATTGAGACCTCACATGTAAGCTTTTAATTTGGTTTGTTGTTTTGCGAGTATTACGTAGTAAATAACAGAAATTATCAGACTTAAAACAAAAAGCCGCTTTTACTACGTTGTGTATTTATCATCTCGGGTTACAATTACAGAGAAGGAAGGAAAACAAATAATAACGAAAGCGAAGGGACGGTAAGAAGAAAAAACTGATGTTAATCAGGAATGGTTTTAAACGTGAAGGTTGTTAACACATAAAAGATATTCATCTCTCACTGATAAATACTCGTCGCTACACTTGTAAACTTTAATAGGCGATCAGAATATAAATTACAATAGAATTGTTTTGGTAGTCGGGATAAGAATTGTATAGTCAGTGTTGTGTTTAATTTAGCAATATGTTCGTTCGTATATCACAGTCATAATATACCACTTAATATTTCGTTACATTCAGTGATATTCTTATTTTGTGTCGATTAGTAGCAATAATTCCCCGGAGAAAAATGTCAATCAAAATATATTGTTACTATTTATTAATAAATTGGATTACAGAAAATAATTAGAAATCCACAGATTATATATACCAACGTTTTAGGAGACAATTCCTTTTCTAATCATATACTTAAATAATGCATCAAACATGTGATTTATAATTACATAATTATTTGGACAACGATTTTTCGATAGTTTATGATTCTTCAATTGTTGGAAGATTTCGTTAATATGGCCTTAGTAAATGAATATACTATTTAACATGAATATGATGTAATTACAAACGACGATGGTGTTTGCATTATTTTGAGCGGTAGATTTCCTCACTTTAAAATCCAAGTAATTCTGTATTATTCAAATGTGATAATAACCAGAAAATACTTACACATGCGATGGTGTTCGGATTCCATCTTTGACGACTATTTTTTTTAACATAAAAGAACGTAATACTCTAGACTAGTATATCTGTAAAATTTGTATAAGTATTTTACGGAAATATCTAGTCCAAAGTGTATGCGTGCGTGTACATGTGTGTAAGTGAGGGGGTGTTGCAGAAGTTATACTTGAGATACAAAAAACAGCAGGCATCTACCAATATGTAACACCCATTCGCAAGTAACGTGAATGGAAGTAGTATATCTAACAGTGTTTGTAAAGTAATACTGAAACTAAATTAAATCTGCTTTGCTATTTAACATTCCCTAGTTCCCTCATTTTCTTAGAGTTTTCTTCTCATCATTAACTATGTGGTTTAGGGATATATTTAGTATGAAGTTATTTTAAATTGTTTCAATTTGTCCATTCTCATATCTTTTATCTTACTGTATTTTCTCATTTTCCTGTAGTTTCTCCTACTGTCTACTACCTGAATCAATTCCAGTCAAATCCATATATTCGGCTTGGTATTCAAAGAATGTCACAGGTATCTCTCATAAAGAAAATTACACAAACATGTATTGATAGATCGATCGGTTTAACAAATACTGTTATATTTCAATCACAATGATCCGGATTACAGGGTTAAGTTCGACAGCTTATATGTTGTTTTAAATATTTTTGATATTTATTTCCGGTATTGACTTCATGCGATGAACATAACTCAATGACGGGATTTGGCTACGTGTTAAACAATGTACATGATAAACGATTGTACAGCAGGAGATTCGTGGATAATTATGGATTTAAACTTCCACAGTACATGAATCGATATTGTAGGCGATTCGTTGTATTTTGCTTCAGATAGTTATATTTGTAATTGTAAAGCACAGTAGGTTGATTGACATTAGATTGATTGATCTATCGAGACACTGGATTTATATATTCACTGGAGATATTCGGTCGAGCGTAGCATCATTCTTATCATCAATGAATGTGTGATAACAGTGGACATTATGCCAATGGATCATGATTTACTATACAATGTAGTAATTGTGCAAGTCGTTTTGGGCAGGCGTGTCGGAAGCCTTTGTTGTTTTAGCTCCATTTTAAGAGTCAGATATTAAAGTTTTCATTAACGCGTGTATTGATGTTTAAACCCTTCCATGACATCATATAGACTCTACCCTGTGTAACGAGTTTTAAATTTTAGAAGTCGATGTGGGTCGATGGGTCTCGCTGACGTCCCCACTGGCTGATTTCCGGGGATGCCACAAATGAAAATGTTTGTTTTCTTTTTGAAATTCTATTTTGTGGTTAATATATACAAATTGAAGCGTGAAAATAAAATAAGAAAAACGGTTCGCGAACAAAACAGATTCCATTTGTTTTATCGAAATAGTCAAGTTAAAACTATTTTTCTTCTCTATTAATCATAATAATGCACAATGGCACAACAAAATTAATTTAGTTCTTTTTAAATTGTGAAGAGAAATAATTTCTAGCGTTATCCGAAGACCTCTCGCCGTTTTAAAATTAAATATGAAGAATATTGCGAAGGCGCTTTCAGTGAACCCTATATGTTAAGGAAGAAATCAAATTTCGAGAAGCACCCTTCGGGATCAATGGATGAGGATGTATCGCTAAATAGTAACATAATGATTTATGTGATATTCAATGCAGAATTCTAATACAATTATGGTGAAATGGCAAAACTACCTTCTTAACCAATCACTGCAAGATTTCTTTGAACATTAATATGTTGCTTATTAAACGGTGGATTAGTTGAAATTCTGTCGAAACGATGATTTTGGTCAAAACTGTAATGACAACCATGTTCTTCTCAGCGTTAGTAGGATTGCATGTATATTGTCAATTGAAAACAAAACCTGCTTAATTCACAGATCATGCAAGATTTTTAACTTAGGAGGTAGGGTACTAAACGTGACTGACATTCGTTCTCATGAGGGGTCTAAAAGAGTGGCTAACCTCTTCTTTGAACTTTTCGTTTTTGTTTCGGTAACCTGTTTAGATGTAAGATGGTGATCTAGTCTGATCATTTGAAGTATATTTGTGTAATAGTATATCAAACTTAATATTTTCAATCTGTACAACTGAACGTGCGTGTGTTTTACATTATCTTTAACATAATGGAGAATCCATGACGTCACAAACATGTTGTTTGAGGACTGTTAAGATAGCTCTGCTTTTCATTAATTGGAGAAAACAAATGTTCTTAATGTTTAAGTCAGTAGAACATGCATTCGTGTTTAATCTTTTGAGTATCACATACAGGTTCACAGATGATGACTATGTTAACACTTCATGGGTACTGGTTTGGTCTGATAATGTGTGTGAAAGGGTGTAGGTCAGAGTTAGGAAGCATAGACAGTAAGGCTTAATTAATTTAAATAAAATCCAACTAACAGCTAACAGCGGTCGTGATGTGACATTTTTCTGGTGAATTTATCTTTAATAATTTGGTGTATCTGTCATACCACATGCTATAATGTATTATATATAAACATATTCATATATTTGTATTAAATTATCAGTGTATACCTTCTTTCTTCTCCTTGTTTGCAGTTAATTGGTTTCCACGTGGATGTGGTAATCTCTGTTACATTCTTGATCTTGAATTCGGTGATTGGTCGGTGAGCCTCTAAACAGCCTCTTCCGACCGTTGTTTCCTTCCCACGAGGAATAGCTGCATTATACACCCCAATATTTAACAGCAAATATGATGACACTGTAACATCATGCAAATAAACGATGGTATACTTTCCATCAAATTAAGTGACCTATTTACAGTACCAAACTCCTTTAGAATTTGACAAATTAAAAGAATGAACAAATTGGTATTTATTTCATATTCAATGTGGTAATTTTGCTAACAGAAAAATAACAAAGTTTAGCTCAAATTAATACTCAAGCATAACATCATATTATTACTTACTGCTTTCAACTGGAATAAAAATTGTCACTAGTGTGGTTACAATTTTTGGTTGAAACCCTGCATCAATTGATAAAAACTATAAACACACTAAAGAAATAAAGGGAGAAAATACCACAATATTCAGACGTTTGAAATATCAAAAATGAATAAATTCAGCATTATAGGAACAATTGTTGTTATTTTTCATATAAACGCAAGTGCGGTAAACGTAATATATGGTAGAGTCGGTTTAAACCCAGAGTTTCGATGGATTAGAAAATCATTCACCGTATCAGTTAAACAATACATATTCTGCATTCTAGAATAATTCAATCCAACAATATCCTCATGTTTCGTGGTCTGGTTTTGCTTGTCAGTAGTTGGGTGCTTTGAAAGATGTCGATGCATTATCCCAGTGTTATTTAAGATAACGAACCATGTTGTTATTACATATTGTATTCAAATCATGGTACATGGAATGTCGATTATACCAAACGAATACATATATTTAGACTATGAAGAGACATATATATGTACGATGCAAGTGAATTTAATTCTATTTTCAGTGTACCTTTTTTCAAGTCCACCTGATTGTATTGGGTATATGCAGTTTCCTGATAGGGACTGTACGAGAATCATTATTAGTGGATAAAAGTTGTATACGCAAAGTGTTTAACGACATATGTGTCGTTCAATACTGCCCATGCGTGCCCATGCACAACCGGTTCATTTCTGATACGTTTAGTGCAATTTATCATTCATATAACTGTAATAAATGCATATATGAGTTTTACGAATTGACTATCCCGTTGTTAAATGATGACATTTAAAAACAAACGAACGATGAATACAATAATTATTTAGAATAAACCTAGAATATAACAAGTTAATCGTATGCTTTAATTTACACTTACATCATTTGTAGGTGATCAAGTGTTTTTAATTTCCCTTTATATCAGAAAAATGGTGTCCGTTTGAACAATTCGAGGTACATAGAAGAGGTTATAGTATTACAAAAAACATCACTTTGAAGTAATACCATTTCATACAAGCATATTAAAGCTTAACGGCTTCATCACTCTAATCTAAAAAAAATATTGATAGCACTTTCATGATAGACGATCATTCAAATAATTTGCAAGCATAAACGGAAAAGGAGTAAATTATTACAGTATGAGCTACAAGTAAATAGAATCGTAAACTAGTACTGAACATATTAACGAAAAAACAAAGATAACCACGGTCAACGTAGACTAGTGGTTGTTTAATGGTATGTCGATGTAAATTCAACACGACGGTAGAGGAACTTGAAATTAAATGCGCTGTATGGTGGCTCTAAGCCGAGGCTAGAATTAGCAGGCGAGAAAAAATAAAATTAACAACTACATCAAGATATAATCTGAACTTTGATGTTACAAACATCTTATTAGATCTGGCAATATAATGTAACCTTTCAATATATACGGTAAATGGAAGGCAAACCCTGCAGTGATATATACTAAGCTATATGGAAAATCAAATGTACTTAATAGGACATATCGATGTACATATTTATCACACAACTATAATAAGGAATCCTACCATGCGACTTGCTTTCCATTTGATAATTTGTTATTATTATTTCAGGTGGAAATATTCCGAAAACATTGGAGGTAGGCTTTAATTAAAGTATTTTTTGTACCTCCTTGAAATGGCAGTTTCCGTAAAGCAAATAAATAGCGGATTTATTAGATATTTGGAATGTCTTGATTCTGAACGGAATGAACGATTTACATGACACTCGTATCATGAAACTATGTTACTAAAGTTTCTGATCGCGTTTGGAATAAATTTGCTTTCGTTATATTTTTACCGGATATCATTTTATAGATTCCATCTGAATACAAGGGTTGGAATTAATATGTATTTAAAAATAGAAAGAAAGAGGACATAATTAGAGCTTAAACTCTAAATAATAGGAAACAATGACATGGAACAATAAGTGCCACGGTTCATGATCACTTGTGGTATCTTAATGGAATCTCACATATGCAGTCAATGGAAGTTAAACCATGCAGTGATATACACTAAGCTACGTGGACAATCAGATAAAAAATATATATATATCACATCTCCATGTACATATTTATCACTCAAGTATAATAAGGAAGCTTACATGGTGAATTGCTTACGTGCGGTTATTTGTAATTCTATTTTATTTCAGTGGAAATATTACCAACCTATTGGTGATAGGATTCAATACTTCCTATTTTATTTTTTGATGCAAATATTATGTTGCGTTTTGCATTAATCAAATGCAAATTTTCAACCTATGAATGAATTAACCAGAAATGAAATAGCACCAGAACGTAAACTATATACAAACTCGGTGGTTGATTGTTTAGCGTTGCGAAATGTTCCTGATTATCACTACATCTTATTATCCACAGGGAATCCGATTGGCAAAAGAACCGTACGGCATTGGAAGGGACGTGATGCACCGATACTATACCAAGGATGCTAGCAGGATAGTGTCAAGAGCAACTGCAAAAAACCTTGCTCATTTCATGTATAATCCAATCATATACAGGCTGTTTTATCCCAGCATTGAAAAATACTGAATTAAATATATTGTCTAAAATAAAATATAAATAAAAGTAAGATCTAAATAAAAAATTATGTATATTAAAATATTCCACGAAAATCAATTATTACCATAAATTACGCTCTCATTGTTGTATTAGTAAATAAGCAAAATCATCATACAGCGCGACTTGTTTCAATTTACGTTCCTTGTGCCTTCCTGTGTGGCGTGACCCAGACAGATAAAGAGTTATTGAACTAGCTGACTCGAACTACTTTATTACCAATTACCATGCATAACTGTTTTGTTCTTTGCGACAGTTATAAAACATTGGAAAGAACTTTAACCAAACCAGCTACCTGTGTCCAACATCGTCTTTGCGTGTTTGCATATAGTTAGTATATATCATCATATAGTTCATCTACCTAGATAAATCAGGTAGACGATTTGCTATTATGTTTCTTGTTTTCAGTGATTGATTTTAATGAGATCAAAGGCAACTTCAACATTTATAAACGAGAATGCTACAAAAAGTGATATTGGAATTTCATGGACCATCTTATTTCTGAAACTAAGATTCAAATAGAAATTCTCCTCTATAATTTTTTTTAAATAACGATAAATTAGTGAATGCGATTTTCCTCTCGGCGTTTCGTTGTACAAACACTGCCTTTAATGTGTGTTAGTTACATGAATGAATGGAAGGTTGAACAATTCGAAAACATTTTATTTCCATATTAATGTTTGAAACCATACTTGGACAGCCAAGCCAAAGCTCAAAACTACATCTTCTTGGGATTTCCCTTATCTAATAGCATACAAATATTCATCAAATTCTCCTAAGTCAATCAGACTCAATGTGCTTGGCTTATGTCTCCTGTGTTAGTCATGTTGTTGATAATTGGCTTCCTGAGAACGTTATCTATCCTATAACATAACAGTGTTTTCCTGCATAACTGTAAATACTTTTCATGGTCCTTTTGTAATTAAATGAAAGAATAACAAAACTGTTGGTTGCCAATCTGTGACGGTTTTGTTCTTTCCCTTTGTTCTGCTTTTAATTCCCCATGGTGGTTACAAACCTGGTTAGCTATTTCACAATTTTCACAACAGTATGTCACCTTTGATTTATATTTGGAAGTTTAGCATTATAGTAAATTACATTTGTCAGAAAGCACGTACTTCAAAACTTCTCTTATGTTTCTGATTATTCTAACACTTTATGGTTTCATCTTGTAATTAACCAAAAAATACATATTAATGCAGAAAACATGTACATTTGCAAAAACATCGTCGCTTGATTTTTTCATTAGTTATCTGAAACTGTAATACTTTTGTCAGATTCACAATGATATATTTATCAAAGTCAAGTCTTTGTGGTTTTCTTTCATTGTCACAATCGTTTTGTTCCGGCAATTGAATAATTATTTGAATTAAAAAGGGTGTCTTGTCGTTTACTGAATGTTGCGATTAACGTATATTTTGCCACTGATTCTTTCTCTTTGTTTTGTAGACTACACTGATTACTTCAGTTGTAAACTGCATTCTCATGTTCAAGCATATTACCTTGAAGGGGTGGAAATATTACTATTATTGCATTTGTAATACACTTAGTGCTGCATTGTAGGGGCTCACATTTTGTATTTAAAAAGTGCTCGCCGGTTTCTTAAAAATGAGATTAAAAATAATGTGATTAAAAAGTATTCTGTTCTTGCAATCTTAAGAAGTAAAAGCATAATTTTAAATAATCAAGCACTGACATTTCTAACCTATTGTAACTGTTGCTGCTGTTTGATTTTAGAATATTTCTTTGAGGGTATGCTATGTATATATCCTACACAGTTGCGTAGTATGCACACGCCTTTTAAACCTTAGTCTGCATGGCGTAACCTTAACCTGTAACGGACCGTTCAATGGATCTTTATAAAATACATCTACACATACAAAGCTCAACACATAAAACGATATAACAAACAGAGTACAACAAACATTTCTAAGTACTCAAAGTTAATGTATAAAGCAACGCGGTATATAAAACAGTTTCAGAAACTTGAGTTCTGTCTTTTGGCAATTTCTTTTTTATTTCTCAGATTTCTGTTCAATTTGTGCAGAAGGCCCTGCAGTACAGCACACAACAGCTGTATACATTATACGTAATGGGTTTTTACGAGTAGCTTACAGTAATAGTCTATAAAACATCTTTTAGGGGATAGGCAAATTATCGGTAGCAAGGAAGGTAGGAGGGGAGGGGGGGTAGAAGCGATACTTAAACGTTTCTAAACTGATGGTGAAAAATAAGTGTAGTTAATGTCTTTCCAATTCCTTAATTCCGTCTTGGCAGATTTCGTTCAAGAAATAACTGCAAAAGAAAGCAGAAAATATATTTTCACGAGACTAGCTTAAGAGAGGGAGAGGGAGAAAAACTTAGAGAGAGGGAGAGAGGTAGAGAGAGGGAGAGAGAGGTGGAGAGAGAGAGAGAGATGATACGTACCATACGTTGTGTATTTCTTCTCGTCACCTGGGAGCAGCTTCGATATATTATGTTTCCTTTCTTTTGATTTTAGTACGATCAAGAAGGAAGCCCTCGTGTTGTAATGTTCACTGCTAGATGTAGGGATTTCATCCATTGTTGTCGGCTGTAAGGGTATCTCATTTATTACCAATGTTAGATTCGCTGCTGGTCTGGCTCCAGGTGCGTAACAGATGAACTTTATGTTACAGCCATGCTCTACAGAGAGAGTTGAAAACAAAGACATTGTCGAAAAAGTTTGTTATGTCTCATTGTATTGTGTTGTATTTAAATTTATAATTGTAATCAAGCCGTTTAGAATCATCCAGAAACATTTCAGTCATTTTGACGTATTAAATGGTCTGCTGTCGACAGGGGCTCAACCATAATTTCGTAATACGAGGAAAAAGGGGGGGGGGCTAGGATATGTCGTCCAGAAGAGGGGTTCTCAGGGGTTATCCTACCTTTTAAGAAATGTTTGGTAACTTGAATGTTTCTAAACAAGGTACAAGAATGTCAACTGTTTAGGTTGTACACCACCTGTATAATATATATATATATATATATATGTATATGCTGTACACTAGGATTCTTTGAATAAACTTGAATGGGTGAGATATAGCGCCCCCTTATTTTATTCTGGAAGCTTAAGACTTGTATTAACTGATTGCCATGTTGATATATATAGCTGAGCAGATATAATCCCTTCTCAAGATGTACTTGAGAGTTTATTAATACATGTCATATGATTTCCTATTCGTTGCTCCTTCAAACTAAGTATGATAACACTCCAAAAGGATGCTGAGGTATGAACAATAAACAATAAATGTGATAAACTTAGATGACGACCTTTATATAACTAAGCCTGAATTGTTAGTTAATAAGTCAAATCGTTTCATTAGTTCTTGGTTGACCGTTAGCCAAACAATACAATAATACGTTTATATATTAATTTCTAGCGGCCAGTGAAAATAATTCTGAAAAAGAAATGTTATCACCAATACATACTACGTAGCAGTCAATGTGGCGACTCGTGGTATCATATTTAATGATATCAAAGCTTTATAACGACTGATCATTAAATCTGGTTTGTGTGGTTGTAAGAGCTGAAGCTGCAGATCGAAATATGTTCATATTCGTTTTAAATTGTTGTCTAATCAATAGTTGGGAACAATACAAAGATAACCGGCGACAAGGCACTTCAAATGATCGATACTTTGTTGTTTCTACATGTCTAACAATTTTCAAGTTTTTTAGAGAGCTGTTTCATATCCATTCATTCCATGAGAGTGACACAATCATTCGTGCATGTATTGTAAACTTTATTTAATATATTTATTGAGCTATTAATAAGAACGTTCTTGTTTTATTATCTGTTAACATTCAATAGATACGAAACTACCCGTTTCAATAATTTATTGTCATTTACTAGTGCTTTGTACCGGTTTGAAGTATTAAACTGTCAGTCCGAGAGAATGAAACAAATTCCTCGAAACTTGACCTCAACTGGTTCGTAATAAACAATGGTAAACTTACACACTCTATATTGAACTCATTAGGTTTTAACTCAATCATAAATAGTTCAACTTTCAATAAAACGATTATTGAAGTATCTCTGACAGTAACCCTTTTGAATCTGTTTAAACATTGATAGAAAAGTGATGAGCGAAAATAAAACCAAATTTAAATTACCAACGTTATTGCGCTTTTATGTCAATCTATGAGACTTACGAAATCTTTGTTTCATTCA